>OZ022576.1:11473433-11490933 GCA_963669155.1 Arbacia lixula | reverse complement strand
AGGTATGACATGATTATATTAATCTGAACTTGCTGTTTCCCCATTCTATCGCCCTTCTCTCCCTAAATAGATCAACATGTCTCTTTCCCTCTTTCTCTACAAATGTATATCTATGTGTTTGTATACATGTACTGTTGGTATAAGGATATGTGTAATTAATATATTCCAGTTAATTTCTATATATCTATATATTTTAGCTTGTCAGTACATGAATGTCTCTTCCACATCTACTCTCCTTTCAACAACTTTCAAGCATCTAAAAAAAATCTGTGTATAAGTACTCTCTAATAACTATAGTTTTGTTCATTTAGGTAAAGTAATCATTCCCTTCATGTGAATCCTCTCAAAGACAAAAAAAAAAACTGTCTACAGGTCATATGCGTCAATATGTGTGTTGACTAACAATATAAAGTTAAGGCTTCCACTGTACAATTCTGTTTTGGCAGAATTTTAACTGTTCTTTTTATTGCTGCAGATTTTGTACTTTAACCTTGTTGCACATACCATGCAGTTAGTGAGGTAGACTATGGCTACTTTACAGTGCTACTGTATAGCTAGAACCACTTAGGTTTGTCCTTTAAACTGAGAGCCAAGTCTCAAGAATATAATATGCCCGGTACTTAATGTATGTATCAAACATGAAACTGGATACATATGTCCATGGCTTCATGATCAGCCTGGTTTAAAAGGAAAGAATATCAAGCGGGTGTCATGATGTCTTATGTATCAATGGGCAGATTTGACAGCAGGGTGTGTGTGTGTGTGTGTGTGTGTGTGGGGGGGGGGGTGGTGGGGTGAATATGAGCATGGGGGTGGGGGGGGGGGTGAATATGAGCATGGGGTGGAGAAAGTGATGATCCCCTCCCCCCTCACTGTACAATATTAACACACAAATTCACCTCATTTCTGTCACTAATAAATACAGCAAAATATACTACTATGAAGGGGAAATTGTTCAATGTGAAATTGTTCAATATTTCATTTGCAATAATTCAAGCTTGTATGGTCCATCTTAATTAAGGAGGATATGTTCAGGGAGAAGGGTCCATCGTGTAAAACATACAAGCAAATTTTCTAAATGTTAATATGTTATCACACTAACTGTAAGTTCAATTTGGCATTGATTAGTAAGCATAATATATTGAACTCTTCTTAATCAATACATTTAAGAATGTTTATTTAATCATGATAAATAATTAATTTCGGTTGTAAGGATACACTATACTGTGCTATAACTCCTGCATGACTCGTGCGTAAATTGGACAGTATAATTGAATCTATTATTCTGTCAATCTTCCTATAAATGTTGATGTAGTGTACAATGTATTGTGAATACCAACAATCTTCATTGATGTAGTATGTGTGGTAAATGGTACAACCATGGACCTATCATGGATGGACTGCGCTCGGATAGACTTCCTTTGATCTATGATGACCACCGCCTCATAAAAATTCAAGACATTCAGGTGTTTTAAACAATACGCTGTATTTCTAATGAGGCAGTGCCTTCCTCTGAATAACAAAAGAAAATCTGTTTTGAGAAATATGTCAACCGTTCAGCCTTCGCTGGGAGTTCATAGCTGATCTTATTACACACACTGGGAATTAGTTTGGAGGTGAGTGAAGGGAAATTTTGATAAAATTGTAGAAAGAATTTGGTCCGTAACGTTTTCGGACATCTCCGGACACGAAATCGACGTTGTTTCAATGGAAGGTGAAACACTCAATAAACGATTTACAAGATATTTGTAAGGAAATATGATTGCCCAATGTGCGATATTGAGGCATTTTTCTGACATGTTTTCTACAGTATTCTTGATTTATCACAAAAACGACGCAACAATATAATCTGAAATTCACAGATTCGTATCATTATAAGATGTACTACTACTGCACATGTACTTCAGTACATGAAGTGGTTCTGAAATCTTCTGCGCATGCAGATTGTATATTCCTCTAAATGCATCCAATATTTGTCTTGCATATTTGGCGGCGGTCATCACTGGATCAAAGAACCAAACGCGTAAAATATTCTATTGTGGTATCAATGATCGCGACTGGTGTATGAATAAATTACTCTTCGTTCCGACTCCAGTTCTAACACCTTCCTGGTACAACACTTAAATTTAAGTGGTTTCCTTGTTCTCACTGTATTGTAATGAGATCATACATACCAGAATATTTTAAAAATAGACTACCCTGTGCCAATTCTACTGCATCCGTCAACACAATTGATGTGAATTGTTGTGGTTTAGCAGACCAGCCTTTTTAGGTTATGTAGTGTCTTTGGCCTTGAAGAAACCAGGACATGATTGCCACTCACCAAGCAATGACGCATGAATTTGGTTTATTTGCTATCTTTTAATTGTCTTTAATTTGAAAGCTGTCACATGATCTAAATTCTACATGCAGTAGTGTGGGTTTGATTTCCATGAGATACCAGCAAAAAAAATGGTGAAATGCTGGATAAGGTACATGAACACAGAGCAGATCTTGGCCACTTTGTGTAAAGGTGCTGTGAGGATGTGATTTGTATGAATCTGATTATTGACAAGAAAAAGGGAGAGATAGTGAGAGGTAGAGAGAGAGAGAGAGAGAGAGAGAGAGAGAGAGAGAGAGAGAGAAGGGGTGAGCGATATGCAGGGAGAGACAGGGAGAGAGACAGGGAGAGAGACAGAGAGAGAGAGAGAGAGACAGAGAGATAGAGAGACCGAGAGAGAGAAAGAGAAACAGAGAGAGAGACAGAGAGAGAGAGAGACAGAGAGAGAGAGAGAGAGAGAGAGAGAGAGAGAGAGAGTGTGAGAGAGAGAGAGAGACAGAGAGAGAGAAAGAAAGAAAGGGAGAGGGAGAAAAAATATTCTATAAAATACATTCTATCCTCTAGTGACTCTGACTTCTGGCCTTGTACAACAAAACATTGCCTTCAAGCTATGGAGCAAGCTAAGGAGCATGCACTAGTTAGCGCTTTATTCATTGACAATGCACAGGAGATGAGATGCAGCTATGCAGTATGTTAGCAAGCTTATGGGTTGTCAGGGACAACTGTTGTGAAGTACTAATGCATCCATTTGAAAGTGTCAGTAAGCCAGTCTATTAAAGGTAGTGTATGTGGGTCAAAAAAAAAGAAAATTTGGTAAAAAATATGGAAAATGGAAGAAAATACTGTTGAGGAACTTCCCTCTCAATGATAGAACTGGAAACTGACTTTAAGAAGAATTATATCGATCGCTAGATTTACAATAGGTTTTGGATAGGTCTTCCAAAAAACTCCCAGTTCTCGTAGCGTAGAGACCAGTAACCGCTGAGCACTGACCGCTATGGTCCGTAGGCATTCAATGCCAGCAATGCATGCTGTCTGATGCATTGAACACTGACAGGGGCAATAGTGTAGACTATGGTCGCTATAATTTAAATGTAAACAAGGATGTTTTTGTCACTTTTCCTGCAAATGTTTGTGACGCTATGACTGCAAGATTTCATACATGTTATCATTGGGGTACACTGCTGATCTGGGCATAGTTTAATGACTTTTGTAAAACGGCTGCTCTGTCTTTAAAGGAAGTGTATCCCTTTTGTAAACATCTAACCCATCTATAGACCTTACATGGACCAAAAAACAGTAAGAAATATAGTTTATGAAAAAGACACTTTGCACCGAGTAGGATTCAACTAATGAATTCATAACTGTATGTTGTTTGCCTCTCAGACCCAGCTTTATTTTTTTCAATGCAAATGGACATCAGACTAATAACCTCATTCCATTTGTCTGCACAATCATATGTTCTTACAATTCACAATGCCGATAAATGTCTCCCTATTAATATCATTCATCTGTCTATATTATGATATAAAAAAAAAACAGTTTATCAGTCTACGGGTAAAGACTAATCTTAGAGATGTCCTAACGCAGAAATGATTTGAAATGTACCAATCATTAAAATTCCTCTAAAAGGATTTTTTTCATTTTCTATATTCTGAGGGAAGTTCTCAAATGATACCCTTCATATTTACAGTTGTGTTTGTATAAATACAACTTCAATGTTACTTTAAGATAAGCAAACTTTAAATTTCAAGCCTTCATAAGGAAAACCCCTCCTTTAAGGAGGTAATTGATTTATGGCACTGCAAGTGTGCAAATAAAATGTCCACATTTTTTCTGGCTTTTCTTTCTTCAAGTGATGTGTCTGTAATGTAGCAAAAAATTCTTGCATGTTCTGTACTGTCCTTATATGTATTGAAGTACATGCATTGATTTTTTGTGAGCAAAGTACATGCCCGTGAATGGGCAATGAATGATGTACTTCAGTTCAACACAAATCTTGTGACTTGTGGATGATCTTACATACAGGAGACACTGTCATTAAAATGTTATCACAATTATTCTTAGTTTTATGGACGCAAACCATGCCCTAAATAACAATAACACATCATATGTATCTGTTTATTTTCTTGAAAGTAAAAAAAATGATTGGTAAAAATCTGAGAAGTGTAGAAGTGGCTGGTAGCTTGACCTGGCAGAAGGAAATGCATGAAATGTGAACGTGTTTATTAAACTGGTACTGGTGTATTCAATCCACATGCTCTGAACTGTAAAGATACACTTTTATCATGGTTTACAAATGCAAACATATTTCTCAGTGTAAGAAATATGATATCCAGGTCAATAGACCAGGAAGTGTAAACTCTCTATAGACTTTTCATAGACAAAGTCAACATGTCAACGGATGACATCTGGTAATTATATTAAATTAATGGGAAATGTGGCAGCCACGCACTTCCAGTTCCAGGGAATTCTAGATCAGTATGAAGATATTTTCTGCTTCCGTATTTGTGTTGTGCTCTATTCTAAACTCCTTTTTTTTCTCTCGTTCTTTGTGATGGGTGTGTTCTCTACAGGTCGACCCACTTCCTCGCCCCAGTGTAACCCCCCGTGCCTGAACGAAGGGCTCTGCGTGGGGGCGCTATGCCAGTGCCCCGAGGGAGTGTTCGGCGAGTACTGCCAATTCCGTAAGTTATCCACCTCTCTTGTTAACCCTCTCAGGCACATGGGAGCATAATGTATGTAATACCTCAATGTCATTTGTATGGCTTGGTACCAAGATGGTTAATTCTTTGAGTGTCACATGTTACTCTTTTCTCGACTAATTCACACAGAGCCATTTCCATTATCTACTGCTCCTTTGAACTCAGTGAGTTTTCCCAAAAAGAATTCACACAATTCCCATACCCTTGAGAGTTTATCAGACTCACTAAAGTTTATTGCTCCACTTCCAATTCTGTAAGTTATTTATAGATCTCCCCCTTAAACTCTTTTGAGTGTCATATGTGCATTTTGTCAATAGTGATGTACACAATATCCAAAGAGCAAGAGTTGATCTGGTTAAAGTGTTAATGACTTTGCTACATGTACCAAGTGGCCGATGGCATTACCGGTATGCTTCCTGGTTGTCTGTGCATCTGCCCATCTGTCTGTTTGTCTGTCCGTCTCAATTATCCTCAGCAATTTTACCATTTTGCGCTTAATCACGACATACAAAACATCTTGCTATCGTTGTGCTGTTTTCTATTTTGGATTTAGAAATAAAGTTTCACAACATTTTCTCCCGGAAATGTTTTTCTTTAAAAGATTGTATCGGTAAGACCCTTTTTGTGGAGGATGAGATATAGTGGCCAAATCTGGTTTGGTCATGTTAGGGTTTCATGTCCGTTAGGGTTTTTTCTTACCTATTTTGAGCTTTATGTTAGTAGCTTGCATGCCTAAAATTAGACTTTCTGTCACTCTCTCTTTCCTGCTGAACAACCTGTGCCTGTGCAAAATAGACATTGGGACTGGGATCGTGGCTAATGTTGTCTGAAGTACAGGAAATTACTGTTCTGAAATACCAGAAATACTGCATTTCATGATGCAGTCATTTCCTTATGCAAGTATTAATTCTATCCAGGTATCAGAGAATAACAGTACCAGAAGTGTCAGTTTCCGTGATGATGTCTATAGGAGATACCAACTGATCTTGTTTTTTGTTGGTAATTTTCCCGCCCTGCCATAATGCACTATAATATACATGACGTCTGTGACACTCATGTAGCCATGAACAAGTATGATCTGGTTTGATTGACATTATACCTGTGTGAAACCTGTACATACATGCCGCTCAAGGGAGTCGAGAAATGCGATCTCTGAAACAGGTGGTCTTTATATACAAGTTTCTATTGTACTGCTTTCAATGAGAAACATTGCCCAAGAGAAACAACACATATGGTCTTTCTATACAGGTGATCAGTAGAGCAGGTTTCACAAGTAATACATGTCCATGGATTAATTGATTGTGCAGTTACCATATACTTATAGCCAGTTTCAAAAAAATAAAGATGTAACACGACTTCAGGAAAGGAGAAGAAGTCAGTACAAGCTGATATAGAATATTGAATAAGTATTTTTTCATAACTGCTTTTATCAAGTTTCTATGGTTAGAATCAGCATTTCTAGAAGTGATTCTTTGATGCCATGTTTATCAATGGTCAGATGCAGGAATCTGAGTTTTATGTGTTTCGAAAAGCACAATATCTTGTATTTCTAAAGAGCGAGGCTAATCACGTAACAACATTTATCCACTGAAAATTAGCCTGATTATGAAGCTAGAAAACAGTTGATAAAGGTACCTATGAATGCCAAATTTTTTTTATAAGCAATAGCGAAAAAAGACAAAAAGTAGATGAAAAAAGAAGAGCTGAAAAGCAATTTGTTGTTGTTTCATACCACTTTATTAGGTAACGAATCGGGGACTGACTTCACGGACCTCCAGCACACGTCCATCATGATTGGTGCGTTTGTAGGGGCCGTCTGCTTGCTGTCAGTGTGCTGGCTGATCGCCATGGCAAGGAAGCGCTACAATGACGAGCCGCCTGTCGGAGGCCATCTTAGCCGTATTGTTAGCATCCATACTCCGGGTTAGTACAGGGCCATATCTCTATTTCTTTATTAATCCATGAACTGTCTACGTGGTTTGTCTTAATAATTGCATGAATATGCATGAGTCTATTATGCATTGATTTAAAGAGTCCATACAAGTAAGTTGGTAATAGGAGTCAATCAATAATCGATCTATAAAGAGTAAAAAACAAGAGTGGCCTCTACTGAAATAAAGGATTACTGTCTTTAGAGTAACCTTTTCCTGCTTACTGTGAGTGACAATTTGAGTAATACACCTCTTCACGAAGTCAAGTTTGCTTGCCATTTATCCCATTAACAATGGTGTTTCTGGTATCGATAGAAAGCTTGTGTCATGACCGAAACAACTTTTTTACAACTGGTACACGCAGAACAAGTTGTCTCCAAGAAAATCAAGAATTATATTATTATGTCAAAGATTATCACATTTCTTTTCAAGTAGTGATAAGTAACTTCAATTTTAGAGTACTTAATCATTTCAAAACTTGAAACAGAATTACATGATCAGAGAGAGCCTTTATTTTCCTGTAACATTGCATAAATACCAACTATATTGTAAAGCCATTGACATGTAACACATTGTCTTCAGCCGAGATGAAAAATTCTCCGAAATCAATGTCCCAAAGGAAGGTGTGCAGCCTTCTGTAGTTAACATAGATTTATTTATCGGACATTTGTTTTCCTATTCAATGACTTTAGAAGGACGCAAATTGTGCAATTCTTAATGTTTTTGTATTCATTGACTTTATATAGGATATAATTTCAATGACTTTAGAAGGACACAATTTTACATGCACTTTTTGATGTTTTTGTATTCATTGACTTTATCTAGAAGGACATAAAATCAATGACTATAGAAGGACACAATTTAACATGTACTTTATAATGTTTTTGGATTCATTGACTTCATGTAGAGGGACATCTATCTGTCTTTTTTTTTCTATTCATTGAATTATTTACATTAGAAGGACATTATTTTGCATGCACTTTTTATTGTGGTGCTAGTCATGCAGTGTGTGGTGCACTGCCACGTGACTGTGGTCACATGGTAAGCATGTGGTTGTGGGGCTTCTCAGACAGCCTTCCTCCAAGAATCACTCCTGTGCCATGGACATCTCAATTAGATCTTCAAGGATCTTTAAGACATCACCATAGACATCAGGATGAAGGAGATTCAGACTCAAACTTACAGAATACATGTTCTTATGTGGAATGTTTTTCTACAATGCTTTAAAGATGTGAGTTTTTGCAAAGTGCTCAAGATGAGTCAATGTACAACTGGTATAAAAGCATCTTTAACTATAACTGATATGTCATACACATATTGATACATATACATACATCATACAACGTACAACATACATCATACAACATACCTCATTTACATACATCATACTGATATGTCATACACACACTCATTGTGTGATTCTAGTATTGCTGTCTGATGTTCCGAAATACATGTGTACATACACATTTGTGCACCATATGTGTAATATGAATCCCACTGAAATTCTTCTTTTTCCCCTGACTGCAGAGGAGGTTGGCTTGCGTCGGAACACCACGATTCATGGGGAGCAGGACATCCCGCCTGATTACAGCCAGGTTTGCCGCCGAGATAGCCGGCGTGGCTCCCTGTTGAATGGCCGGCGCGGCTCCTTCCCCAAGCGATACCGCATGTCCATCGACTATGGCGGCCCGCTCTCCCCGCCGCCTTCCTATGAAATCGTGACGGGAGAGGCAATAGACAGGACTGATTCCCGGTTCTCGATGCCGGATCCCAGCTACGATGAGCGGAATAACCTCCCAGACGTCGTCAATGGAGATCCAGCACCGCCTGAGCCGTCTGAATCGGCGCCGCAGCTCACAACCTTGGAAATGGAGGCTGAGCCGCCCACGGAACCGCAGGACGCGTCGCAAGCGTCTGACGATGCGGGAACGACAACAACGGTGCGCATCTGCCAGGACACGCTGGTATGACCATAACACTGCCCTCTATTGGTAGCCAGACTTACAGAGCGACGCACATGCTCGTGCTACCTATGTTCGTGTTGGAAAGAAGTGTAAGGCGCTATGTTTTGCAGATGCATCTCTGAAGGCAGGATTTTCAATGCAACCATGTTGGACAAATGAGATATGAAGTTGTACATACACATAAACTAGCATTACTGCTGGTGTATATGTAACAATTTGCAGAGAAAATGGCTACAAGGTACCTCCGTTGTTATGCCGTGTGCCTTTTTGACATACTGTAGAGTTTCTTACTTGGCGTCTGTCAGCTGTACTGTTGTATTATCTTTTCATCACTTTTTTTTATTGTGAATTGATAAGATTTTGAAAGCTTTAATACATCAATGAAAAACATATTCTTTTTTGATATAGCATTGTAAAGCAAGTTACATAATTGACAATTGTATATTACATATCATATTGCATATCATCTTATTCATCTCATAGGAGGAGATTTTCTATGCATGACAAGTGTAGGAAAAATGCAATCAGCTCTCTTTTATATAATCATGTATCATGTGGACTCTTTTTAATGTAATTTTTCTGTACCTTCTTTGTTCTTTTGCACTTTTTTGTCATTTTGTTGCCTTTATTTTTGGTCACTGGTAATTTGTTATTACAGTTAGCTGCATAAACATGTAATATGTGAGTAGTACTCAGTCTAATCCAACCATTCCATATCAGATGAAAAGACTAGTAATCTTTATCTTTCCTTCGTATAGGACCTTTCTGACTTCCCCATTATATTTACCTTTCCTTCTGTTCAATACTGCACATTACCTTCCTGTTCTCTGATGTATTTAGTCACCTTTTTTTGTATAACTTTAGCAGATACAGTAGACTCCATGTTTGTTATGACATAAATGAGACGTTGGGAAAACTTGTAAGGTTTTCTGAGGGAATGTTAATGAACATGTTTCCTTCATACTAATCACCCTCTGCCTTAAATAAACTTCTATTCATCTTTTTAATATACTTGAGTGTCAAGACATCAATAAGTGAATATTAGAAGTCAGGAAACCTTGTTAGGTGTTCTGAAGGAATGTTGACAAACGTACGTTTCTTCAGAACTTAACGCTCACTGCCTTACATAAACGTCTATGACATTTCTGAACATGTACTTGAAATAATGAACTCGGCAGAGAATCATTTGTAAAAAATATTTTTACTTGCGTTGGAGGTGCCTTTGGGACATTTTTAAATCACTATGGGAATGGCTGGACCATTTTGAAGATTCTGGAAACAAGATGATAATGCCTTGCAGTATTAATTGAAAACATATAAATAATTGTGATTTCAAAGTGTAGCATATTTTTGTAATGTTATTTTTAAGTAGGGAAAATGATCATATTTGAAGTTAGGTACTGTTTGTGGCGATTTCCATCTTTTTTTTTTTTTTTTTACATGGAACATAATTTACGTGTGTAAAATTGGTGATACAGCCTAGTCTACTTAAAGTAAAGTGAGAAACTGCATACAAAATGCGAACTGTAGCTAATCACAGATTTGTCTGCTAATTCTTTACTTTTTGCTATCCATATGAGTACTGCATCTTTATCCAACTATCTTCTGAAACAATTTTGTTACTGAATTTTGAAAAATGGAATCAAGCCTTCCAATACATTTTGTGATGGTGGCTTACAGTATTTAGCAACAGAACAAGCTCACACTCAATTTTCAGGTTTGTTTAAATGCTTCTATATTATTCTTTGCACTTGATCATCAAACAAAGGCATGTGCTTTGATTTTTCTGACACATTTTGCTTCCATCTGTTGTTTATCGCACATATATATGTATAATTTTAGTCAGGGTATCTATGTTCTATTACTGATTTATTTATTTTTCAAAGAGAATTTACCACTTCTGTTATGTACCAGCATTTTGTGTAAATGATAATTTTACGGTCCTAATGGAATAAAGTAGGTAAAGGTAAAGATTATTAAAAAAGAATATGTTTTCATGAGCAGTAAGCCTACAATAAATCTAGTGGCAATATGTGATCATTTATTTTATGGATATTCCGCACAAAACATTTGGGGTTTGTTAACATCTAAATAATGATTGATGCTTATCATATAACAATATCGAGACTGTTACATATCATCTGTCCCTAAACATAGATGTTTTGAATTGCTGTTATTCTATACTCTTTTCAGAGGGAATCTTTTAGGGTGGAGACATTGATTGTAGCTGGTACCGGCATCTAGGGAGGTAGTTGATTTTACTTGTGACATTCCCCTCTGAGATTTCTCTTTGGACATCCTGGAGGTTTCTCAGGCATTCGAAGAAGAAACCAGCAGAACAAATGTCAGAGAAACAAATTGGTGAAAAGTTGAGAAAAAATCAGACATTTTAAAGGAAGTTGTGTAATATTTTTGGAAAAGCAGAACTACTAGCACTGATGCCTGATCTTTAATCTTCATGGGCCACTAATTCCATTGGTCTGACATAACATACTGTATGTAACTTTTATTGTTCCTGTGGCTAAGCATTACCCGGACAAAACATTCACTCCCCTACCCTCAATCCAGAGAGCAAATTTAAAGGCTAGTAAATCAGGCTTTTCAACCCCCAAAATTCTGTATGTCTGATTTTTCTTATCTCTTAATCCATTGTTCCACTTTTATTCAAATCTACTTATGCGACTTTGATTCCTCTTTAATATTTGAAGTGTTTACCTCAAAGCTCTTGTACCTACACCAAAGAGGCAATTATGAAGTAAAGGCACACATGCAGGAAAGTAACTGCTGCTCATTTATATATTTGTCCAATGATTCATAGAATTGCATATATAGTTCATCACCAGCAGGAAAAAATGTCATTGTAAATTTACTATGTCAGGGCTAGCAATTATTATTATTATTATTTATTTATTTATTTATTTATTTATTTATTTATTTTTTTTTTTTGGGGGGGGATGATCAGCTTTCTATAAAATGCTATATCCGATTTTCTCAAAAATTGTCCTCAATCTCCTGTGTTGTTATGTAACTGTTAATTCCTGCTGCAGAATTTGAAAGAAGTAAGCTCTCCACACGGCGTCCTCCAATTCTAAATTTGATTTTCTTCTCAGTCTCTGAGGTCGTGCTGAGATGCAGCCATAGCAATTCTAATGACGCTCTATCATGATTAGAGATGACGACCAGATGTACAGTACATGGTCAAAGCCATTAAGGTTAAGACTACATGACCCGTGATATATTGAGATCTATTGTGTCAGGTTTGTGGGTCATATTCTAGTTGGATACCATAAAAGAATTCATCTCAAATTAATCAAGATCGGGACCTTGTGATGATAGTAAAATGGTATCGCCATGACTATGGCTCTCTTCCCTTTAATTCCTCCCTATAAGATGGCCCTGGCTAAGTCTGGGAAAGCAATGACGTACTTGGGCAATCGCACGAACACTCGATTCACTCTGGGTGTTTTGTGGAAACGTTTTGAATACATCCCTGGAGATATGGCATCTGCTTTAAACGCGGATTTAACCCTTACGTTACCAGGCCTTGTGAAAAAAAACCCTCCATTTCCTCACTGCACATCTTCGTGCCAATGGTAACGAGACAGTTAAATGAATTGATGTATTGAAAATGGATGACTTCTGCCTAGAGATTTAGATATAGTTGAAACGTCACATCGTTTTCATATGCATATTTGTGTACATTAATCCATGTAATTGTCAATTGCGAGATACTTGTAGTAAACTATACAGTGTTTGGTTTATTGCTAATTGTCTTGCCAGCTGCATACATACATATGCCCATAACTCTGCCTCAGGATGAAGAATAAAATCAATAATACGGTTTAAAAATCTGTTTTTATATCCCTTGCATGTATTGTGGAATTTATGGACACTTCCTGATAGGTCTTTCTCCTCATCTAATTGCATTTCCACTGTTTGAGATGAGATGTTGCTGGTCTTGAGCCCTGTCCATGCATGCTTAAACCTTCACGCACCACTGAGCTATTCTTCAACCTGTACTGCACACAAATCCAATAGAACAGTAAATTGTCTGGCATAGAAAGGGTTAGAGACCTTCATTCTGCTCATTCATACAGAGTTTATCATTACTCATTGGCCCTTATCATACATGCTCCAGGCATTATGTGTCCACTTATCATTCACATTTTAGCGCTGCCAGATTTTTCACATAGGGCACCTATATATTGAAAACAAATATGTGCTTTGCTGCTAATTCATGTAGATTTCACTGCTGTCATGAGATAGAATATTCCTATTACTAGAAAAAGAATTTTTAAGTATACATGTATTACTGAAGATATGAATATATTGTTCTGTAGGATCGTAAGGTACAATCATTGAAGTGATTGTTGTTATTGGCGTGAAATATAAGAGCGCCATCACACGATGGATGTTGTATAGGTCCTGTTTCAACCGACGTGTGTGATTGAGATGATAGTTAACTTGTACATTCGTAACCTTATAAAATTGGCTGCCGTAGAGATAAGTTGGTTACTTGCCAAGAGTGGTTAATGAAATGGTATAGTGCTTCATTACAAGGCTCAAATGTGCAATGTAATAAGAAAAGGATCTTAACACAAACGGAGCAGGACTGGTTGGATGTGGTACTAGTATGCCATGGAACTTCAATTTACTTGCTTACAAAATGGAATGAATAGATTATGAAGTTCAGCTCGCTAACTGATTAACCCCCATTTCCCTCCATTTTCAGTACCATTCATACGTCCTGCTGGAAAACACATTTTTAAATCGACTTCTTGATAGAAATGCTGTCGAAAATGTATCATGTTATATCATAGCAGATACTCTGTCTCTAACTGTAGCTTGTGATTTAAGTAAAATCTTGTTGTAAATACGATAAATATGAATAGGAAGCTTAAATGTCACAGATGTCTGCTATGATTTTAAAGTAAAATGAGAGAAAGATGTACATATTTTATGCCATCCAGTACTGAAAAAAATATTACTGCAAATGAAATATTTCTCTGAATTACTTTTTTAAGAATAAGAGCGAATTAGGACCTGGATATAAATACTTACCTTTAGAATGGTGAGCAATGAGTTTGGCCAGTGGTCAATTTATAAAACGATTCTCTATATCTCCATCTTAATATTTAAGCAAAAGGCTCCCCACAATGTAATCAAGTGTAATGAGATTAGGGTGACAGTAAGAACATTGTGCTAACCTGACATGATAATATATAATTGGCAGAAAAAAAAACATTAAAAGAAACAACCGCCAGTTTCATTTCTATCCTGTTTGCCATCAGAGTTATTCTCTTTGCTTGGATGTTAAATGCACATTCTTTTTTTTTTAACATAAAGAGCAATCCCCCCCCCCCCCCCCACCAACTTTTTATAACTTTTGTTCGGCAGGGAGCAGGAATATCAAAATGTAAATCACATTCAATCTAGGCCTAATAATTCTCTTATCTTCAAATTCCATGAATTTACTGTGTATGCATGTATGATGTAAATGAATGCGTTAGTTTAATGCGTGCACTGTATCAGTATCAGTACTGTCAATGCTTCTACAAAATGTACAATAATCAGAAATTTAGATATATATATATATATAAATCATATTAGCGCTTCTGCTAGATATCATGTTTATTAATGATAATGTGTTGATACATTTCGGAATTGGACAAGTGGGAATGGATTCATAAGAAGGGGACGGAGTAAAACATTAGTTTTGATTATTATGTACTCTAGCCATTGGATCTCGAAAAACTGCGAAATTACTGCGAAATATGGAATACGTGTGCTGTAATTTCTCAAGTCCTCTTTACATTAGACCAAATTGACCATGCGCGCCACGATACTGATTCACATTGAACCGCTTTTTTCTATATACGAGTCCATCGCTTAACCATGAATGTTATTATTCCCTTAAATGCCTATGTATATGCAGAGAAATCATGAGCCGATAACTTACAATTTGTTGGAAGTTTGTTTCTTGATCAGGAAACGGCAACTTCAAAAGTCATAAAGGGTTATGCTGTTTACAGTGAAAAAGAGTTTTTATGCATGTTAAGTATACGGGTAAGACGTCATGAAGGCAATTTTATAATCACGAATTTTATCATTATGATGGCTTCTAGTAGTTCCGAAGGATGCGGAAGAGTGTAGCTAAACAATGGTATGCGAGCACTGACGTAAATGAGATTGTCAATAATGTCTTTAGGAAAATTTTCAGTTGTTTTTATCTTCAGTGAAAGTAACTAGGATATATTTCGTCGTGGGCCCCAATCAATCGGTGAGTCGAAGGTTATATGTTGGGTATGAGGAAATAGAAGCAGTCTTACATTAGATATGTTAGCATAGTAGTTTCATGTATTATGTTAAACTTAATCAGAAAAAAGAGAACGATAGCAGATACAACATGTAGTCAAATATGATTTGACCAACTCAATGGAAGGTTTTAATCAAAGAACAAATAAGTATGTATCAGAGTCATTATGTTACGCGCTGTGTTATGTTATGTCAGTATTGTTATTTGTTCTCATTTTGTCTGTGCCACCTTTTTAAACCGTATTTTGTTGAAGCTGATCACAATAAAATGTCATATATTTTGTAAGAAAACTTGTAATGTCAGAAGTGGGCATGTCGACATTGATCGTAACAGGAGAAATGTATGTATATATACATATATATATATATATATATATATATAGAGAGAGAGAGAGAGAGAGAGAGAGAGAGAGAGAGAGAGAGAGAGAGAGAGAGGGGGGGGGGGTAGGGAGAGGAAGAGAGAGAGAGAGAGAGAAAGAGAATGAGAGAGAGGAAATGATGGAGAATATTGAGATGAGGGCGGGGTTTAAGAGATGGCAGAGGTAGAGGGGAGATGAAAGATGAACGAATAGATGGACAGAAAGAGAGAGAGAGAGAGAGAGAGAGAGAGAGAGAGAGAGAGGGAAAATGCACTGGAACTACCAGACAGCCTAGGTCATAAAAATTTCTTCAACTGCAGTACTTCAACTAAATTAAAACGCACTGAAAAACAAAATAATACAAGCACTATAAAAACAAGCACTAGCTTTTTATCACGACGACACGATTGTGCAAAAAAGTCATGCTTTTTAAATGATAATCTCCTTTATCATATCTTGCGATACAATAAACCTGGTACCACCATAGGCCCCTAAAGTTTATTTTCACAAGCAGGCAAAGTTGTTGCCATAACCGCGTATCCTCCGCATCAATAGCCCCCGAGATATGAGCATCTCGATCACTCATTGATCAAAGAAAAACAAAAAATAAGAACTTCAAAACATTCCCTCAAAAATCCCCTCGGCCCAATTCTGCTCAATATTTTCTGAACGCATTCATCCCGCCGCCTAAACGCGCCTCTCATCCCAAACGGATAAACATGCTGAAGATCTATTCATTTAGTCTGATTGTTTTGATGTTCTTGTGAAGTTCCTTCTTCATTTTTCTCCCCGAAGCTATTTCTTCTTGATTTCACGGTGCATTTGCAATGAGGTCGGGTCCTAGGGGCTAGGAGAACAACAGGAGTATTGGAATAATGATTACACCGAGAAGCTGCATCGCCATTATTGCGCAGTGCTCTACCTTTTTTTCCGAAGCAAAGTTAACCCCTATATCACGCAAGTCCGACCTTAGTAACACACTGTCTTTAATTTTTAGGCGCCATTGTGGCATTTTGCACTGGTACTACATATGGCAATATTGAGTCTGGCAGAGAAGGAGTTATAACTCTTCATAACTAGGTCTTTGTAAACATCAAATTTATGGACTATTGCACTATTTCTACTATACTTCCATAGTCTGCTCTGTAATCGCAGGAGACATCGTCATGGTATATGTTATGCGCTACACAAAAAGTGAGTATTCTTATAAACTCGAAAAGATGATTAACTCTTTATGCCTTTGTCGCTTGTTGGCATCATTATATAAACAGATTACATAGAGTCACATTTCGTCTGTTATGGAAGGGGTTTAAGATCAAATGAAAGAACACTTAAAATGACAAGAATTGCAAGAAGTTTTTTGAAGCGCCGACTGTCTCATGCATGGAGGAACGGAGTTAAAACGTAAAACTATGTCTCACGAAAGCTTCGAAATATCAACTGTTAATGTACCATCTGACATATTGTTTCATGCAAGTGTTGAAGTATTTGTTAATGATTTCAAGGAAAATCATAAAGAACTGAGAGAAAATGCAGAAATGATGTTTAATGATAACTCTTTACGTGTTATTTGTGTCATGTTTTCACAAGACTGCAGATGTCCTAAAGCAACAGTTGGTCTGCCTCTTAAATAATGGTTAAAAAAGATATTCCTCATCACGGACAAATGCACACAGGGAATGGAAATTAGATCTGACCTCTCGTTGCGATGTAATGTGCTTTATACTCAGACATACCCATCATTGGTAATACGTATTCAATCAAACAAACGGAACTAAAATGATATGAAAATCTTCCTCTCAGCAGCATTATATGGCCTGAACCATCTTAAACAAATTATACTTCGTGGTAAACTTTGAGGGCAGGTGCTTTAATTTCTGTGTGTTTAACAAATCCTAATAGCGTT
>OZ022576.1:11301737-11473233 GCA_963669155.1 Arbacia lixula | reverse complement strand
GGGACCCATATTTTAAACCTTATGATCGACCTGTTACTTATTGGCATACATCTAGAGAGAGAATGCTCACATTTCAACCTTCCCCCTTTTTTTTCATAAAACGATCGCTCCCTGGGATCGAATGTTAACGTGCGGTAAACAAAAGTCAAATTTTATGACCCATTGTGATTTTCAATATTGTATGAATGCTCAGAACGATGGATGTGTGATTCGGATTAGAGTTAGCACGAGGGACATGGCCAGGCTTACTGTAACACTATTATTAGGAGAAATGGGTTTCAGGAAGAATGTTGGAGTAAGTCACATTCTTGGTTTGAAGAGAATTTCATGTATAGACTGGAAAAATCATACTTTGAATTGTATAATCATTATTGAAAGGTGTGAGCAATGATCACGGGCTTGTTCTCGTTTTTAAGTTTGAGAAAGGGGATAGGAGAGAAGAGAGAGAGAGAGAGAGGGGGGGGGGGAGAGATTTGGGTGAGGGAGAATAATATGTCCAAGTGAAGACTTAACATTTAGTACGATTTTGTAGAAAAAGATTGACCTAGATCTTTTGCCGCATTAAATCATTACTAGAACGACAAAGGCGATACAAGTAGCAGCCAACAGAGATAGAGCGTGCTGTTTATGGGGTAAAGTGAACTTAGTGCCTTCATAATTACTTTGACCTGATTTCAAAGAGTATTTGAAGACGCAAAGCAGGAAGGATCAGAAAGTAACTTATTTGTGTGAATGCTCTAAATGTGCGTCACCATTGCGTAACGTATCCACACGGGATGGGATTATCATGTAACAGAAGTGTTTGTTTGTGTATGTTTGTGTGTGTGTGTGTGTTTGTGTGTGTGTGTTTGTGTGTGTGTGTGTGTGTGTGTGTGTGTGTGTACACGTGCATGAAATTATGTGTGTGTGCATGTACGCATGTTTGTGCGCACGTGTATACGTGCATGTGTGTACGTATATGTGTGTGTACTTATTTAATATGATTATGATTATGGGTGTCTCACTGATTTAAACCCAGGAGGGCCATGCGCCTCCCCATGTATACAATTTAGGTTATCTTTCTTTATATCCAATGTGCTACATCCGCAAACCTATTTACCCTCACCATGCCTACAATATTTTCAAATGATTACTGAATTTCATTAAGTATAACCTATGATCTGTTCAATAAGCAAATAAAATCTTGATGCAATGTCAGAAATAATAGCTTTGATAACACGTCTAGTATAATTGATTTGGTGCCATATTCCTATACGTTACGTAGCAATGTGATAACTTTGTAAGGAAGTGAATCGTTGCTACGCGAGATTCCATCCAAGAAACAAACCTCCCGCCACACTATTGTCTCTCAGAGCTGATGCACCGAAACGTGATCAAACTGTTTACAGCGTTTGGCGGGAAACGTGCCGTTATTTCGATCAAGACAATAAAGCTCACCGTCGTCTGCACACGAGCGCGCAGAAAACGCCCTTCCCCTCTACACACATCGTACGGAGGCGGTTATTCAATCTAGAATGTTAAAGCATGTTCGATTACGGAAACCCGAGGACGGGGAACGACATTCAATCGGCTGTGAGTGCATCGTGGTCTTTGGCGTCTGTTTTTGCACTGTAATGAGGTGTTGGAAATCGTGGAGATTTTATGAAAGTGGTATCACGTGTCTCGCCTGCCTGTATGTTGACTGCACGGGGCACAGATGAAAACAGTAATTGAAATCATTTTCTGGAGGTGCTATCTATGTATTACATAGGTGTGGGCACAGGTATGACCTTTCGATTGTAAATACTTCTAGTTAAAGATGATAGGGGGTAGGGGGCGGTACTGAACGAAGGATGTAAGATAAAATGTGAAACGTTTTTAAAACTTCATGCATGGACTTTTTTCTTATCTTACACGTAAAGCATGTAAATAATTCAACAATTTGTATATAAAATGAAGATTTTTCCATTCTTCATACGGGAAATCAAACATTTTCCTCTTCCTTTTTCTGTTTGACGGCGTCAACTCTTAAACATAGCCTATATCCACATAACAGTTACTGGTTCTGGCCTAATTAAACATCACGTCCAAATGTTTTTGACCGAGTTTACACCATTTAACGATCACATCTTTTCGTATCTCAAGAAAACCACGCAGATTCGACTCAAATAGGAATGGCATAGACGGCGGTATCGTTCTACATGCTGTCGCTATGAGACCAATGTAATGAAGGTTAACATCAATAGGGTAAAAGGTTGATAAAATACGTGACGAAATAGAAGTGATAAATCGTCTACATATAGCTTATCGCTATAATAGTCACGTATTTGATCTACGCATATTAGCCAACGCTCGTAAAACGAAAGACTCCAATGCGTGCTTTATCTTACTAATTCATCCTCATGTCATTTTTGACAGGCCAGCCATATTCTTCAGTGATGTTCTTGGGCCTCTCTGAGAATCCGGCCTCTTGGTACCCTACTGCTAAAAGTACCTACGTTGTAGAAAATAATTCCTTACAGTTATTGTGATAAAATTATATTCATACATATAACGACCATATAACGGACTGCAATTATGACAGAAGTTTTTACCACAGTGAGCAGCCTTACCGACTGGCTAGCAGAGCAAATGGCTGTTCACTATGACGCGTAGCAGATACATAAAGCTCAGGGACAGAGAGTTGTGGCACTCCATGATCACCTACGTCGCAGGGTATGACACTTAGAGATAGACATTAACTTCACTTAGTGACATAATAGCACTTACTTTATTCTGCCGTGATGCCCTTTCTATATAGCACGTTGTTTATGCTAATGCTGTCATGTAATATGAGGATCAGCCCTATTCGCCCATGTGAAAATGAAAGCGTTTTACCGTTGCAAACGAGCAAAAAAGCACCTAACGAGAAAACGTGTATACATAATTTTACATTTTTTGCTTTGGCACGATAACAGTGGGTCATCAAGGCATGATTCTTTTTGGCTCCAATAACTTCAGGAAATACACAAGTCTTTCTAGCATGTCTAGGGTAGGAATGTAATGATCAAGAAACGTGAACTAAAGGCTGACGCCCAACCGCCCCCACCCCACACCCACCCCACCCCCACTCAATACCTACACATCGTTTCTTGAGTTACGGCTCGAACATGATAGGTTTTTGAATGAAACTTTTCCCCATGTTTTTCCAAAAAAAACCCAAGAGTAGTCCTTTCAGTCTCAACACATGCTTTTCATAGGTGACTTTGAGTAATGTTGTTTTCATGTTTTCAGCAAACTTGGATTTCATGATTCGTACTGCACTCGGATGGCGTTTATCATGTTTATGTGCAAAACTCGATAATGTAGTGTGATGCATCGATTGATGCCTAAATCCCCTGTCAGTTCAGTCCTCTTCCATGTGCAACCGTGCTGTCATGTTATCACACTCGGCTAAGTGCACGATCTCGCCTGCGGATATCGATATCGACGACGACGACAACGACGAAGCAGACGCCGGCGGTCTCTACAATATCCCTCCCTCATCTCCCGTGCATCAATCGGGATGCAAGTACACGCGCCCGTAACGTGCGGGCGTGCCTGCGAGCCTCGTAACCCGACCCGCCCAAGAGGAACAATTAGAAGCCAAAATGGAGTGAAAATGAGAATTCCTCTGCAGATTCCGTGACGCGCCAGCCATGGGCAGAACGGAAAGGGGGCAAATCAGAGCTTGGTAAGCATCTTTTTATCAGACTAAAACGCGTCCTTTTATAGGTCAGAGTCTTGTAAAAGAGGGTCGAGGTAATGACTGTTTGGGGTGTGCTCCGAGGGCTGATTGGGGACGTTTAGTGCAATGCTCTTTTCCAAAGTCACGCCAAATAGAGAAAAGGTATAATGCGGATTCCGCGAGTGAAGCCCAGATTGTCGTTACCATAGCCACCAAGAAGTTTGAACCTTTGAAAGTATTGCTTCAACTCTATGATAGAGATTAAATTTAGATTAAATGTATAAACTTTTATTTCAAGACGTTTTGTTGCCAATTATATCCGTAAAAATGTTTTCTGGTGTTTCTTCATGAGGGGACATTAAAAACAATCGTTCTGATTTTCGATCCAATCAAAGTGTTATTTGTGATATACTGGTTCTATTACTTTAAAACGTTCCTTTACTGAAGACTTTTTCATAACTTTCGGATAAAGGTGCCACCAGAATGACGTAAAACAGTAGAAGGGATTCGTTGAATTACAAATGAGCAATAAACATTTAGCTCATTGCTCTCAGCAAATGTTCTAAACGATTGAACGCGTTGTAAATTTGAGAAGTTTGAACTTTGAATGTTTGAAACACGTGCTTGAAGATGCAGTCTTTCATAATTTTATGTGTCTGGCCAAATCTATGTGATTTATGTGTGATACTTGAGCCAAAATGCATCAATTGAATATGATGACTTTGCATGTTGTTTAAGATGAATGAGATTCAAGGCACGATACGTACGAACCCGATATTCTGTTTACCGCATCTTCGCTTCGTCTTTGCCCAGAAGTCATGGCAAGTGTGAAAAGGTGTCGCAAATTGAATTGAATAAAATTCTCTTGGGAGCATTAAATAAAAAGATGCGAATGTAAAAGGAAAAGAGGAGATGGGGCGTGATAATGTTGCGAGCATGTCTTGGGTTACAAATCGGCCGTAATTGAGATGAAGTATCCAGGGAGGGAGACGTGAATGCATGAGGTTTCCAACCGGCTGGGCCCGGGGTTCTGGTGGTCCTAATATACCTATACGGGCCTACGCGATTGAATTGCAGACGATTGGTTGATAATGTGCCTTGTGTGACGTTAGCATGAACCTCCCTGTATTAAAGAAGCGTTGCATTATACGTATATGAACGTATAAATGTAGTAGTATAATGCTCACATTCAAATCCAAATTGTGACGCATAGCTTCAACAACTTCTTTTTCACGTGATAAGGACAGGTTAATTTGCAACACGGTTGTCATTTCTTTACCCGTAATTCCATTTTTTTTTTAAATTTTAAAACTTTTCCTGTTTCAAATTTTTTTTGGTTTTTTTTTTTATGGAAGAAGTCCCGGCTTCAAAAGAGATGAAAACGTCTTTAAGCCTAAATAGTGTACATTTGGATGTATCTTATGTATCACGTGAGTCAGCAGATTATGTTCCAATGATTTATGCTAAGATGGAAAATGCAATTGGAACACACACTAGTAGTGTATCATATTCCTCCATGATGCGAAGGGAATGTAAAATGGAGGACAACGCATGAATTTTTTTAAAAATTCGAGCCACATTCGGGAGGGAATTTCTATGTAAAAATGCCATTCAAATGCGGCGTGACCTCAATGCTCCTCATTGACTCATCAATACTGAGTGGCGTTGCAGCAACAGCTAGCCGTGCTTTCATGCGATTCGATTCTCCCACGAATGCGATCGGAATGTTTCGAATGTTGTTGAAATGTCGTCAGAATATTTGGAATGCAGTCAGAGTGCTGTTGGACTGCACTTTGAATGCCCATCGATATTCTTCCAGTTCGAATGCACCTCGAAAGTTTTGAGCATGAACAAAACATTCGGGCCGGACACAAGAATGGACCCGAATATTTGGAATGCACTCAGAATGCAGTCAGAATGTGTAGAATGCATTTCGAATATCCAGGAATGTGCCAAGAATATTCATTCACTCCTCTAGTGTGACTAGGGCATAAGGGACGATCTCTGCATTAATGTACAGCACACTGCAGCTATATCGATATCATACACAACGCTAAAACTTCAGTTTACTACAGAAGTATACATTTACTGAATTGTGCTACGAGCCGGTTTAGCAGATGCATGCGTCCATATAGTTGCTTGGCTTACCATTGTTTATTCGTTTTTTCCTTATCCGGTGGTCAGTGAGAAAAACGACACTCCCGCTAAGCGTCCTGTTTCGACGATCACCGTCATGCACGCCATTAGCATTACCAAATCCGTCTCCGATTCAAACCTTTAAGGCCCGCGCTGAACTCTCAAGTACCTGCCACGGCTACTCGTCAGCGGAAACGGTCGCCACACCACCGCCTGGCTGGCCCGGTCGGGGTGGTGTCGGGTTACCCTCCTGTCCGGCTCACTTCTCTGGGTATAAACCCTCTCTCCTTCTCTCTCTCTCTCTCCCCCCCTCTCTCTTTCTCTTTCTCTTACACACTCTATCTCCCCCTCTCTCTTTGTTTCGGTCTGTCTCTCTGTCTCTCTGTCTCTGTGGTGGCGATGGTGCTAGAATTGGATCAATTGTGTGGGTGTAATTTGTTTTTCCCGTTTAAAAAGGTAAACATAGGTTAGGGTACGTAAAGGTGCTTTCTGTATTTGGACCAAGTGGTAAACAAAAGAAAACAAAAAAAGACCAAGAGGGATGTTGTTCTCATTCGTATCACCTGGTTGAGTCCCCGATCTTAGAGAGCGATTTAAAATGGAGAATGCTCCAACACTTCCACCATGCAGCTGCTGCTAAGCTCCAGTTATCCCTATGCAATTCTCGCTCCTAATCTCACTCGTTTCGCACCCATGGACTCGTGTAACAGGAATACACAGCACGCTTTCCACTTAATTCATCCTTCCAGCGCACGTGGGACACACGTGTGAGAAAAAAACACTGGAAGATATGATCACAGTAATTTATATCAGATATTAATGTCAAAACTACTACCTTTCGATTCCCAGGCTATTTTTTTTTTTTGGGGGGGGGGGGGGGGGTCGGATCATTGAATGGACGGATGCGTCTAAAGAAAAAAGGAATGTTATACGTCTTAACCCTCAGCGCGATTCAGCCATTCTTGCACAAGTATTACACATCAATCCGTCAGAGGAGTATTTTTATTTGTTCATTTATTTATGATCGTCCAAGCTATCTTCTAAACATGGCTATACGTGTCATTGGCAACCAGTAGAACAAAACAGAGAAATTACTTCCTGAGACAAATTTTGGAAGATGTTAGATGTTCGGCAGTCATTATGGTTGCAGTCAACGCTTTAAAAATATTCCAATAATGCTTTTGGAAACATAATCTCTCTCGTTTCATAGATATCGTAGTTGTCTCCCGTAGATGTGAACATGTTGGTATGTAAAATGCAATATAAATGCAATATATATTAGAAGTGACGTAGTCTATATACTTTGTGGAGATGAAAAGGAACAGTATATCTAACAATCTTAAGCAATCAAAGGTCTGCCTGAAGATATGCCACATTCTAAGGGGAGCATTTACGATATACTCGCCACGTTACGAAAGGCCGCCACACTTTGTGATTTCCGAATCAAACGGTCCATAAATCTCCGTTTAGACGTGCACTCCAGGCGTTATGTTTATGTATGCGGTTCACACCTACCGGGCCGCTGTGTCTTGCATGCCAAGCAGGCATGATTTACGTAGTATCGCACGCTATGATTAGAATTGGCGCTAAAGTCGTAGCAAAGAAGGAGGCTTTATTCTTCATCGTGGGAGTTGTATACGCTGATTATTGATTAGGCATGTGTGTATCTACTGTATATCATAATTTTCATTGTGAGGATTTTTTTTATCAAAAAAAGATATGAATGATTTATTGCGTGTTGGTAAACATTATTTTGTCATTATAGCCCGTACATCACAAGTCTACATGTTATAATTCTTGTATTCATGGTATTTATGGTTCCTAGGACATGTTCAAAGGACATATTTATTTACGAATCATCGTATAGTACTATAGGTATTTCGTTTTCGTGTGTAGTTAGGTTGCCTGACAGAGAGGCAGAGAGAGTGAGAGAGACAGACACACAGATAAACAGAGGGAAGCAAACAGACAGATATATAACCAATAATGTAAACAGATCAATACGTAGAAAAGCAAATCGAGAGAGATACATGGAGAAGGGTAAGAAAAGAAGAAAGGAATATGGCGAAGAAAACAATACAAAAGGAAAATACAGATACAGTGAGAAAACAGTACGGTATGTTTATGTCGAATATAATATATATGTGTGTGTGTGTGTGTGTGTGTGTGTGTGTGTTTTATTGGTGGGTGTGTGGATTACTTGCATTTCATCTTTACTGTATGCCTTTGGAGTGGGGTGCAACTTACACAATGCATGTGATCATTACACAAGTAATGATATCGCATATTGTGTCATGTAATGCCTAATATGAATATGCTACAACAACATTTTAAAAGATCTTACCATCACCATTCCACGACATACCTTCTATATACGGTCATCAAGTTATACGAACAACGAGGACTGGGTAGAGAGACTAGCACTACCGAAATCAGCGCCGAGGAATCCAGATTTGTTTGTAATTTCGCCGTCCCCCGTGTCCCCTGGTAGCCGCTGATGGGTTGAATTTATTATCACAGATCACACACACTGCTAGTGTTTCCCTGCACCAATTAAACTCGTGTCAGCAGGACATTTCTCAGGACTGCGCGAACACGAAGAGAACCAGCGAACATGCGAGGAGAGAGAGGAGTAGTCTAACTGCCTCCAGACCCTGTTTGTACTGTAAATAGCGCGGGCGGTATTATTACGAGGCGTATAGACAGAGAGATGTATGGGCTAGACGGGTAGAGATATGTCTTGAGGTTGTACGGGAAAGACATCATTTTTGAATCTGAACAAAACCGTCGGTGGATAGACCAATTATTTACCGATGCCAAGACATCTATACAAATGCTCCTTGAAGGAATCAACCTTCCATTAACAGTGTTCATAAACATACACCCTTTATTCATACATTTTGTCTTTACCTGCTCGTTTTTCTCTCCCGTTCTCACTTCATACTTTGCTTTGAAATGTTTTTTATGTGCCCTTCCATTTTCACAACGTCAAGTAAAATTTGCATAATCAATTCGAACTGAATCCAATCGTAATGTGATACATTTGGGGTTTGAATGATAGACTACGAACTACTGGCATGGACATGCATAGGCAGAGACGGAGACAGAGACAGAGAGAGCGATGTAATATTCCATGGTGTGCGGGGAAAATAAACATCATATTCGAACATGGGGGGAAACGTGCGCCGTGATGGATAGCTAATAGTGTGCGAAGACGTGAACAACAACAAAACCAGCTCTTCACATGCTAGATCAAACTCGATCTTCTTACATTCATGATTTCCTCAATTTCCGGTAGGATATAAAGCTTATCTTGCCTGCAGTGACAATCATGTACGTATCGTCTCCCAGGGATTCCCGAATACTCGGCAGAAAACTTAATGTGACATTGATGTATCATGCACACATATCCTAAAGGCCAGCTTTTTATCTTAAGCTGAAAAATTAATGCATTTTCATTTGATTTGTGTATTTGTGTGATTCCATTTCCGTAAATCAATGATTATAACGATCAATACAAAATTTCATACAGAGAATACGGTATACCTTATATCAGCGGTGATAACATACATGTATTGCCGCTGTTCTTCCACGGTATTCTCTTTTCTCTACTCCCAATTCAAGCACAAGTTGGTATTTATAGGACCCCGGATGAGGGCGAAGGGTCAAGATTCGGGTAACGGTGTAGGAGTGTAATTAGGATTAAGGCTTCCAACTTCTGCTTAAGTTTACTTTAAATTAATCCTATAGACTGTTCTTTCAAAGTTGTTCTGGGCCATGTTGCATATAGATTTTCAATTATTGTAACTTACCACCGATGGTAACTACCATGTCAACAGGTGCAATAATTGAATTGAATTGAGTTGAATTTATTGCCAACAACAGCAACAATAGCAATACAAAACTTGTAAGTACATTACTGAATTTACAAAGAAAGAAAAAAAAAACAAATAAGTCGTTGTCGCCTTCGGTGATCTCCTGTAGATATGAACATGTTAAAAAAAATGGTGACCTTGGCGGATTGTGATTGATGACATACACTCTTGCTTCTTTTCCTTCTCGAAGTTCTGAAACCAAGGATTATGAATATAATACGGAGTTCTATTTAATGTAATCTTGCCATATTTCACATTGCTCGCGCCAGCACCCTCTCCACCCTCCACATTCTTCGATGCGACAAAGACTAAAACAGGCAAAGAGCGATAGTCATGCGTCATTCATAAAGTCTATATGGATTCATTGTCAAGACCCATTACTATTTTCCTAATTCCACTGGCCCTCCGCAAAACAGCTATCAAAGCCCGCCACATTTGATGTCAGTACAGCTCTACATGAAAGTTTTACTCACTTCTATTCACACAGTTCATGTGTCATTTATAGGATACTTCGCACCATCGCTCCAAAGATGATTGTGATCACGCGCGCTGACGTGATTGGGCTTGTTTAACGAGGCGCGATGGCGACAATCAATGTCATATCTTGGGACGTATGATGTATTGTACCATCCCCCCCCCCCCCCCTCGCCCATTCTGGCGTGATATGGAAATCCTTAGAAGGCAGGGTTTGATATGTTGATAAACAGGAATCAATCACAGCCGTACGCAGTGACTAGCGACGCACGGGTGTACTCCAATTATCATGCCTGGTTACAATAACATCCGAGATGCGAGAAGAGGGGATCCGTCTTCTAATTTTCCTTCCTTTCTCTTTCTCTTCCATCATCAACGTATCTTTTTGTATCTATCTCTTTCTTCCTCTCTCTCTCTCTCTCCCTTCCCCTCTCTAACCTGTCTCACTACACCCTCATTATAGCCGTTGTAACTTTCACTCGGTAACTCTCTTTTACACCGATCTCTTTCTCTTTTCCTCATCCCCTTCTCACATCTTCCCCTTCCCAAAACATCCCCTTCCTTCACTGTCTGTCTCCTAAAGCCAGATTGATCTTCTAGGACAATGGTTGTGACAGAGAAGAAGAATTGTATTACATTATAATTGCATACACGAAAACACCACACAAACACCGCACATGCTCAATCACACACTCATTAACGGGATAGACATGGCATCACTTTACACACTTACAGAGTGATAGAGAGAGAGAAAGAGAGAGAGAGAGAGAGAGAGAGAGAGGGAGAGAGAGAGAGGGAGAGAGAGGGAGAGAGAGAGAGAGAGGGGGGGGGGGGAGAGGTATAGAGCTATATATAGAGACAGAAAATGAAGGAGAAAGGGAGATATAATGAGAGAGAGACAGAGAGAGAGAGAGAGAGGGGGGGGGGAGAGAGAGGGGTAGGAGGGAGGGAGAGAGGGGGAGAGAAATACAGAGAAAGAGAATGAGAGAGAGAGAGAGAGAGAGAGAGAGAGAGAGAGAGAGAGAGAGAGAGAGAGAGAACAGGTACTGCATGCTATTTGTTGTTACAGGACATAATACGCTATTTACCCAGTATAAAATCGTATACTTTTCCTTTCAAACGAGCTAGAAATGAGGGGCGGGAGAGATTTAAGCCGCTTCATATGGGAATTTACTTTGCCCTTTTCTCGCAATTGGGGGTGAAATAAGATAAGAGTGCTGCCTTTCGGCCGGTGGCGAGCGCTCGGGTGGCCATTGTTGGCGGAGAATGCAGGTAGAGAGATAGCCAAATCGGATTAAAGCATCCAGAATATATTTTCATCTTACCCAACACGAAATCCCATACAACTTCAATTTGTTAACCCTAGTGCAAGAGTGCCCTGTGGGAGGAGTGATCGTGTATTCTTCTTTCGCTTGTTTTTTTTCTCTCTCTTTCTTTCTTTCTTTCTTTCTGAATCTCACTTTCTCTCTCCTTTCCTATTCCTCCCTATATCTATTCCTATATTCCCTTTTATATCCCACGTTTCCTTCCTTCGTAAATGTCTTCTTCTCTTCTTTCCTATATAATATTTTCTCTGTCCCTCGATGTTTCTCTTCCCCACTCTCTTCCAATATCTCTTTCACTTTCATTTCCTTTATATATTTCCCTCTCCCTTACTTCAAATCTCCCTCTATCATTTTCTGTATCTCTTCCGCTCTCCCTTCCGCTATCTCTTCATCTTCCCTTATCCGTTTCTCTGTTTTTATCTCTTTAAGTTCTCTCTCTCTCCTAGTGTTTCTATCTCTGTCTCTGTATGTCATGTATGTTTGTCGCTCATCTCTTTATCTCCTATCTCTTCCCTCTTTCTCCCCTCTCTCCCCCTCTCTCACTCCCCCTCCCTCACCCTCTTCCCCTATCTCTCCCTTCCCCTATCTCCTTACCCATCTATCACACCGTCCAGTCCGGATGTATTTTGTGTATTTGCTTTTTCGAGTTGTCCTCAATGCTCATATTGTATTCCGGAGAGAATTATAAGTGGTTCGAAGTGCCGGGTCGGATCCGCATTATATTAAAAAACAGAGAGGAAGGAATTTCGCTTTTAGTCAAGCAAAAAAGCCAACCCTTCGCGCGAAAGTTTGTTTTGCCTTTTCTTCCCCCATCCTTGATCGGTTTGGCTAAGTATTCAAAGCCACAGCTCGGAATAAAACAATCCCTTTTCACTTTCCAATATCCCGCGGAATACGTGTCAAAGTGGGGATTCATGCTTAAGCCGAAAGGTTTTCTGAGGCTGTGTGCTTATGTGGACTGATATCCACTCGCCTAAATTGCCAAATGCCAGACGTGCATAATGGATGTACTCTGCAATATTCAGACTAAAATACGGAGTATACGGAGTGATAGGTGGATTTTACGCTTTGAGATCACATGTTCAGCCCTTGCCTGATAACGATGGAAGTGTTGATGACATCACATCACAGTGCAATATGTCATCTCATGCAGTCATGAGTAAACACAGAAAACAATTAAAGCTGTAATATTGGAAATAATATTGAATTAAGGCATTGATAATATGTAATCAAATAAACTCCTTAGGCGCTATTGGTACATCTCCTATTAGGTAGCAGTTTGTGTAAGTTTACCTAAACAATATTGTTATGTTGTAACAGGGATACTGTTATGGAAGAATATGAATTAATCTTCATTTTCTGAACCCATGTTTGATGCCGCTGAAATGTATCATTTTCTTAACAAGTTCTTTTCAGGTGTTAAAAAAAATACGGACGTGATAGTGTTGCAGCAGCTTCTGATAGAGAACAAAGGGATTAATGGCGTTAATTCTCTTTAACAGCCATAGTTGTTAAAATGGGTTTACAGACGGCAGCTAACCTTTTACAATAAATTACCAAATTATCTCAGATTCACCATATAGCATGCACACAATGTTAATAACAATACACAGTTTATCATATCATTTCGACAAAGACCGAATCCCACAATTCCGGAAAATCTTGAAAGTGAAGAAATAAGTGAATTTTGCAAGTAATACAAATATCGTATATGTCCGTTTATTCATCATGCCTTCATCCATTAGAAAAAAAAAAGCTGAGTTCAGGTCAAAAAAATATTTTTTAACCAAAAAAAAAACACATGGAAAATAGAAAAAGATACTGTATCGGAATCTCCCTTTTAAATAATAGAACTGGAAACTGACTTTAAACGAAATTACAGCGATCGTTAGATTTTGAGGAGGTTTTGGGCGGGTCGTCCGAAACCTATAGCCTTAGAGACGGGAGACCGGCTGTGCGATATGGTTCGCACCACAGTGCATGCGTTCAATGGGAGCAATGCTCGCGTCGCGCGCTGACAGGGACAATAAGATTATGAATGTAGACTATAGCCGTTCCGCTTAAAAAATAGAGATTTGAACTTTTCCTGAAAACGTTCGTGAAGTTATGACTGAGATTTCATACACGTTATCGTTAGGGTATACTGTTGATTTGTGCCGAGTTTATGACTTTTGCAAGTGGGGCACTGTGTCTTTAAAGGTGTTGCCCTTACCTTCCTTGGAAATTAATATGATTGGCAACAAAGCTTCTAGAGACAAATTGGCCAATAAAAGATATTTCATTCCAAGTTGACATCCGCTAAATGTCGCCGCTGAGTATGGGAAATCAAAGCATTTTCATCATTGTGGAATGCTTTTGATATTCAATTGGTACGCTTAAGTACCCATAAATATGTTTAAATGCTCGAGTTCTTTCTCCTTCCTAACAACTCACAGGTTTTAATATAAAAGGATAATGAACTACGCGCGCGCGCGCGCGCGCGTGTGTGTATGTATGTGTTTATGTGTGTGGCGGAGGGCAGGGGTGAAATCATACATAGAAAAGACATCGAATCATACAGACTTTTCGAAGGGACTTCACTTTACCAACAGTGTTTTATTACAAAACTGTCGATTGGTAATAAAGGTTTACACATATTCAAAACTTAATAAAAATGTTCCTAAATTCGGTATGTTAAAAACTATGGATATAGGCATCCATATCTGACAGAATCATGCGAACAATACCTACGGCTGTGGCATGTACTACGGACAGAACAAATCTCTCCTTCTCCATCAACAACAAAACTTCCTTGCGCGTTACTTGCAAGGCACGTGCACGTGGGTCGAGGCGTTTTCTTTCCCGCGCATTGATTTTTCTTGTCGGCGACAAACGACCCTCATCGAACCCCATCACACTATAGACAGACATGTCAAGAGTAGAGAGGGTCTTTCTTTACCGATACAACAAGGCGGTGTCCAGGCAGGCGACAGCAGGAGAGTGCTTGTGCGAGCTGGTCGAGTGGTCAGTAAACAAGGTGCCAGAGGGGAGGCGTGACCCTTTTCATCCGGCCATGGTCAGAGATAGAGTGACGACACAGAATTGTCTTGAATATCCCATCAGGGCCTGAGGGCGGAGTGATCTCGTTGTGATCTGTCCAATAAGATCATGACCTTGACCCGTTAATCAATTCTCAATCATATTTTCTTGCTATTTATCTTCTGGAACCATCTGATAGATTAAATAGAAAGATAGCTAGATAGACGACTGGACGCCAATCTGTTTTTCACCACGCGCCCCATCTTCTCCAAATTGCAATCGACTGGTATTCTCATCATGACAAAAGGTCACACTCTTGGTGGATTACAAAAAACAATATATTAATGGCATTTGGAAAGTGTTTGTTCCAAAACAAATCTGACCTTTCGAGATTCATTCTGAATCGCATCTGTCACAATGCGTTCTATATTAAGAGGAATCCCAACCATGTTTACGAAGATGATTTTCATCTTCGCGCTTCGAAATAAGTGAAGGCGGTAAGTAATCTACAAATTGCGTCATCTTGCAATTAATACCACAAACTATAATCCAGAAAGCTGCATAGGCCTACATTATAGTCAGCACTTCAGCTTTCCAATCTCTCTCTCTCTTTCCCTCTCCCTCTCTCTCTCTCTCTCTCTCTCTCTCTCTCTCTCTCTCTCTCTCTTTCTCACTACGCATAATCATTGTGTATTTATGTTAAAGTGCTTGTATACTGATCGACAACTCAACAGAAGAACAGCATTTAGATGAAAAGTATGTGAATAGTCCTACATCTTAATTTTGATATCTCCGTCAGCTGATCGAGCAACTGATTAATGTAGCATAATTGAATGAAAAGTGGTTAAAAAAATATGAGAAGTTGAAATAATCATGCGACAAAAAAGCGATAAGGAGATTGGAACAGAAACACTACACATTGAGAGACAATGAGATAGAGAGAGAGAGAGAGAGAGAGAGAGAGAAAGATAGAGATAGAGAGAGAAAGAGAGATAGATATATATATATATATAGAGAGAGAGAGAGAGAGAGAGAGAGAGAGAGAGAGAGGGTGGGGGTGGGGGAATACATGTGATAAAATACTGGTCATCGGAAATGTAATGATAATATCGTAACGGACGTGGAACGGACAGCCCAGGGCTGTATATAAAATTAAGAAAAAAAATATCAGGTGTCAAATTTATTTAACTGTGCATGATATCCTTCAAGAACGAAGACAGAAACCGGATGACTATTGATGGGAATCTCCTCCTTCCTTTCTCAACTGCAACGAGCAGGGACGGAAACCTAACCGCAAATATTTTCATAATTCAAAGACCAAAATATTTCAGAACGCAGAGCTACGCCTGGGGCAGTGTGCATTATTGGTCCTTCCCTAATTGAATTCCCATCGCGAAACTCAATTTGAAGAACCACTGACCGATAGCCTTCGTCTTTCCTTTCCTTCTTTCGTTGCTCCTCCTCTTAACGCCTCCTTGTTTCAGAACCAACACATTTGTTTCATTGAAAAAGTACACCTGAGATTATTTGATAATATTGCATATCCTTGAAGCTTTGTATTAACACTACGTTTTCCCTGACCGCGTCATATTATTTTGCTTTTTGTCCGTTCAAGCTTTCTCTCTGCCCTCTAGCTCCCCCAAGCTTACATACACACGCAAACATACATGATGTACATACAGACAGATATAGAGATGGCGAGAATGAGTGAAAGAGGAATAGGAGATACATAGATAGGAGAGACAAATACAACGAGAGAGACAAGAAGAGAGAGAGAGAGAAAGAGAGAGAAAGGGAGAGAGAGAGAACGAGAGAGAGAGAGAGAGAGAGAGAGAGAGAGAGAGAGAGAGAGAGAGACATACGTGTTGATATAATAAAGAGAATGAAAAATACATTGAGATACACAGTGATAAACATTAAGAGAGACGAACCGCGGGAAGGCAGTAGTTGATGAGAGGAAGATGACAGAGACAGAGACAAGGGGGGGGGGGGGTGCGATGGGTGAAAGAAAAATAATGCAGGAGCGAGTGTGGAAAGAGAAACATACACAGAGACGGGCACACATTACACGAGTTCATTATCTAATTACGTTAAAAGAGTTTTAAATATATCATGCAAATATTTATCATCGCATCTCTGCTCGCTCCTCCCGAACCGTTCTCCAGGGTGCCTAAGCAACGGAGGAATCATTTTGTCGGGCAAACAGACTGGTCGATCATGTGTCTCACTGCCACGTATCTATGACACTTGATGTGCGTGACCAAATGGCAATGGAAATGAAACGATTACGCGACAACGTCAGTAACTGTCTAGCGAACATTGATTTCAAAGATCAAATAAGGTTCATGTGATACATTTGATTTTGCTCGATGACGCAATTATTGTTAGTAATTTAGGTCATGTCAACAAATTGCTGTCGTTAGTTTCAAAATAATGAGATGCTTCATAGCTGATTCGAATCCTTCATTCGATTAGTCAAGCCATAGGTGACGAGGCATCGAATCATATCATATATTTATGAAGTAATTGAAGGAAATCACATTCTCACAAGCACACCCACATGTATATATATTCAAAATCACGTTTATAAAAGGCTTAAGGGCATGACCAGTCTGGATGAATGTATAGTGTGTATCTGATCTATAAAGTTTGATGCAAACACCAATTCCCCTGTTTAATCGATTGTGCTATATCTTATTGTATTTTTTTCAAAATAGCCACCGGTAGATACTCTACAACAGGTTTTTAAAGAATCAAAATGTAACGATTCTTTCTTTTCTTTCTTTTCTTTATTTGTCCATAGGGAGGACTAGCTGTTTTCCGAAGCCCCGTTTAACGTTATGGAGGTCACCCCATGAAAAACGTAAGTCGTATCTGAGCATTTCTTCATGACCGTGTTTGCGTGTGTAAATTTGTCTGCAAATCTTTGTGATGTATCTATATTTTAAAAACTTTTTCTCAACTAGGTCAAAGAAGTATTCAGTGATTCATGACAAATCACTGCAATCAATAGATGTTATTCAACAAATAACTGCCAAATAAAAGTCAAATTCCAAGATTTTGGAGTTTAAAGATCTCTCCCCAAATATCTTCACACAATACAAGTAGGTAAACAAGTTGTCGCATCTGTTCGTGTGGTGCCAAGTGAATTTAAATGGAATGCATTAAACGTGGCACGCTAAATTCAGAAACTCAAATGAATTATTTATCCATCAAACCTATTAGTGCGACTTTTATATAGCACATATGGCCTATGGGGTAAAACACATTGGCTTATGTATGTGTGGACATTTCAAGTTATTTAATAAAACTAAAGTCATCTTGCTAAAATATAACCCGTGACTGTGTGTGTCATGTAGAAGTGCTTCGCTTTAGATAAAAATGTATTTGTATATTTTTTTTGCTTAGAAAGAAGAACAAAAATGAAAAGAAGATGGTCTAAAACAGAACATTTCTATTACTTGATTGTTCCAAAGAACGAGGCGAAACGCTGTTGGCCACAATAGTCAAATTTGACTGATTTGACCATTAGAATACTAAATAACGACAACAACAACATGATTATCAGTACATCACTACTACATAGCAAACTGTCAGCTAGAATGAATATTGTAACCTTTTGAACTTCTTTAATACCAAGTAGGCATATTACATTAGGCAGTTTACGAGGGATCTTCATTCATTTCTAATACGTGCTTGTTTTGTGTTTTGTATGCATGCGCATATTTGCTCCTGTGATGTACACATCAGTTTGTGGGGCGCAAAGAAAGGTTACACAATAATTATACGATGATGATGGTGGGTATGATGATGAAAATGGGGTCGCTACCTCTCATCGATAGTCAGAATATCATTCATAGAATCAGTGTCCTTCATGTTAAAAGCCTTAGAATGTTTGCAGACTCTGCCCTTTTTCCATACAAAGTTTCAATGAATAGGCCTTTCCGCGGCTGCATGCAGGATGTGATAACGTACTTTGAGGACATCGGAGTCTAATGTCAATCTTACTTGAATTCACTGTCTGCTTTTCAAAGGGCAGTTGCATTACAGGGAAGACCGAATATCTATTTAGCGTACCACCTGCTAGTGACTGATTTCGATGTATTGGAGAGAGAGGAGAGGGAGAGAGACAAAGAAAGAGAGAGAGAGAGAGAAAGAGGGTCGATGAAGGGAGGAAGAATGAGAAAGGGCAACTGCGAGAGAGAAAGAAAGGTAGGAAGAGGCAAAATGACAGAGAGAGAGAGAGAGAGATGGGAGAGACAGACAGACAGACAGACAGAGAGACGTAGAGAGAAGGAGAGACAGAGAGAGAGAGAAAAAAAAAGGGGGGGGGGGCAGAGAGATATAGAAAAAAAAAGAGTTTATAGAGGGGTGGGGGGGGGGGGGGGGCGAAGAAAATGAGAAATAGTGACTGTGAGAGAGGTGTGTGTGTGTTGGTGTTTGTTTATTTATTATTCATTTTATTGATTCCTTTTCCACTGCTGGTATGACCCTCGTCAGCTGCAAGATGTTTTTGCAGGGGTCCAAACCATTAATTAAAACAACATCTAAATATTATTTTGTACAATCATATGCCATAAAATAAACCCTGATACATACTATTTAAAAGTGTGTTCATGTGTGTAAGAGAGCAAGAGAGAGAGAGTGGGAGAGAGAAAGAGGGAGAGAGAGAGAGAGAGAGAGAGAGAGAGAGAGAGAGAGAGAGTGGGAGGAAGAGGGACATGATGACGTACTTAGTTTGTCTATAAGATGGAAAAGTATACGGCATGAACCATCGACCATAGTAGATTTAATTAGAATATACAAACACATATACATTAGACCATTGCAGTGCGGCCTTTATCAAATACCCATCCATATTGTATCGCAGCTCGCCAGAATATACGTTTGTTGTAGAGTTTATCAAATTTGATAGCTCTTTACAGATCATTTCCCCAACAGATATATAACAAGCATTTGTCAGTGATGTTCTTACTACGGTACTCTCCTTAGGCCAAAGTATTCTAAGAGCTCTCGCTGTCATTGTTTGTCGATCCTCTCATTCCAAAACAATTACCGACACTCTTGTGTTAATTCTCCACGAGTTCTTTTCCCCCGGATATACTACAATAATTGACAATAGTGCTAATTGCTTTTCACGTAGCTGTGATGTGCCGCTCAGATGCTACTCACCCTGGAAGAAAATGGAAGCGTTTATAAAGCATAATAAAGGAATGATAGACCTAGAGATATAATACAGGGCGATATTATACACGTCTGACGCGTCTAGAAAGATGTTAAAGGTCGACAGAGCCAAGTATATCTCGAGCCATTAGCCAACCGTCTGCTGGTCGTGTCTTTTGCGGCAATAACCATCATCGCGGTTCGAGGTATTAATGGCCTAGCAAATACGACAGATCCTGCTTTTCAAGCATATAAGCCCTAGATGATGGATATCTCGAATGATTATCGTCCAGCCAAATGACAACCTTCTGTCATCTGCCTTAACTGGCGTTGTAAAAAATGACGAGTAATGCATATCATTTCGTGTGCGCTTTACATAGGCTGCGATATTAAGCAAATAATCAACGTCGGTGAGGGTAATGGGACGAAATATCACTTCCGAGGCGATCTGGATGTAGCTATCTTTCCGAAGCTTTTAGCTGAGGAAAGATAGCGTATACATTCAGATCGCCGAGGAAGTGATAGTTCGTCTCATTGCCTGAAACCAAGAGTTGATTATTTGCTTTATATTCCACATCTGATACCAACAATCTATAAAATAAATAACAATTTAACGTACAAAAGCATTCGTGTCGGTGCGGCTACATATTCACGCGACGCTCCGAAACCCGGAAGCAAATTGACTTTGTGAACGTTGCTACAGTATATAGACTCTACAAATTCCAACGAACACTATGACATGGTGATGCAAATTGTTAAGATTTTGACGGAAATGCAAGAAGTAATCGAAATTCTCTTACCTGTGCGGTATCGGTGAGAACATAGGTCCTCCGAGAATACTCTTTAATTGTAATAAATTACAGGCAAGTGAAATTCTAGGTCAATTTTGGTACGAGGTGGTAGAGAATTGCACACTTACTTTGGTGAAGTACTGTGTGGGGGAAATGGAAGGCCTGCATTGCTTTGTACGTACGCGCGCGGCGCAGCGCGCTATAACCAAAAATTTTAATTTCCGCGCGCGCACCGCGGTGTCGTCTCCGCCGATAGTCCGAGCTACGCACTTTTATTTCGCGCGTACTCAAAATATTGATCACGCGTTTGGACTGTGAGGAGTGAAGAGATCAGCGAAACCAAAAAGTACTATCACCTAGAGTGTAACGAACTTTCCTTCTCAAAAAAGTACTATCACCTACAGTGTAACGAACTTTTCTGCTCAGGTGATCAGATGGGAAAAACTACGCTTCATCACGTGATCAACTCTTGACCAATCATATAGCAACATTCTTAGTATGTGGAATATAAATAAATATATATAACTTTCAGTGACTTTGGTTTGTATTGTATTATTGTTCTTTTAATCAATTTCGTATGGGCTATTAAGCAATGGATGTGTTTGTATGTGATGTTATGTAGATTCACAATTAGCCATTGCTAGATAAAGTTAACTATTACAAGTATTCATTGTAATAATGTTTTGTGGTTTTAGGGTATAAACAGTGGCTTGAATAAGAGTGAAATGAAAAGACAAACATATAAAAAGCGCTGCAAATCCATGAAGATGTTCATTGAATACGATAGCACAAACCGTATATATCAGAACGGGAAAACGAATAAACAAACCCCAATACACTTCACAAAGGAAAGCTGACAGATTTATAGGAAGAGCCGTGCGTGGGGAAAAAGAAGCGACTGGTGTATCGGCTGATCGTCTCATCGGAAATTTAATTTCCCAAGCTTTGCCTCCATCTAAACAAGAAGGGGAGGGAGAACTAATATCGGAGTTCACGTCCTCTTGTTCCATCTGTACTCTAAAGTCATGAATCCTCCCCACCACATCTCCCAGAGTCAACACTGGGCCATTGTGGCAATCTGAATATGGGTGAGCCAGGATTGACGGTTTCACAACGGCCAATTAGTAGCAACATGCACTCCAATGTTAAGACCAGTCCTAACCATGGCAACGATAAGTGTATGGGTTAGCATTACCTTCATCTAGTCAAGTACTTGAGTTAGCAGAGGACAAAGGCTACCCGTGGTGCTTTTTCCCCTCTAACTTGGTTAAACCAATAACATTAACATAGTCAAAGCCCAAACCAAAGTTAGTATCTGTACTAGCTGGACATCTGGCTTAGGCAGTCGTTACTGAAATGAATATGACTCTTAAATACGTCTTTTTGTTAATGATCAGTTCCCTTTTGATGGTTACGCCAGTACATGTTACGCTATAAACATGTGTGAAGGAAGAATAAGTATCCCCTTCAACATTATTTTAGATGAACAGTGTAATATTACAACGACCGTACTGACAGATATACATTTCCTCTCGTAACGAATACAGAATGTAAGCAATTCTTAGAATCATACAGTAACAACACTGGATTAATATCTTGAACAACTTGGAAGAGAGAGGGAGAATTTTGGGATCAATTTAAAGCGATGTACCTGGCAATGCCTGGTATTGGAGTTGGTTTCCCAGTCCTGAAAATCGACTTCGATCGAAGTCAAGTTGGACTCGACGTTTGACGGGGTATGTTTGATTCTCTGGATCTTCTTTCAGTACGACAAGAAAAGAAAATACGTGTCTGTTGTCGATGCAGGCATCTGTCAATAGCAATTCTTGACGTCAGCAGCTTGATGTATTTTAGGTGAGAGATAGGGGAGGAGAAAGAGGAAGAGGAGGAAGAGGGGGAGGAGGAAAAGGAGGGGAGAGGAGGAGAAGAGGAGGGAGATTGGTGGTTAATGTGATGGCATGTTGATTTAGTCGCACAACTTAATAAGGGGGTACGGGAATGGTGTGGATTGTGGAGATGGGGAGAGGAGATGTGTGGATGGTAGAGGGAAAGAGAGAGGAGATGTAAAAAGAAGGGAGGGAGATAGAATAGAAAAGATGTGATGCATTGAATGAAGAGAGAGAGAAAGAGAGAGGGGAGAAAGAAAGAAAGATAGAAAGAGAGAGAGAGAGAGAGAGAGAGGAGGAGGAGGAGGGGGGGGGGGGGAGTGGGGATCGGAATAGGAGCAGATTTGAAAGTGGTATCAAGAAGTTGCTGAAGAGACACGTGGTGTATTCAGAAAGGCTGTGCCAATAGTACATAACGGAAATACGCACAACGGCTGGTTTTGGCCTTTCTCAAATAACGTGTCTTGGTAGAGATGGCATAGGTACAGTGAGCAATAACGAAAAGGTCTTTATTTTATATCAGAATTGCCTTGCACAACAAACACGTTGCGACCATCTCTGTGACACTGTGATGTCCCTAAGCGAACTTGCCAGGGGAAAAAAAAGAGGAAAATGTAAAAGAATCACATAAACCATCGAAAATGAAATGTCAAATGTGTGTTGAAAATGACAGACACAAAAAATAGACCTTACATAAAAAAGAGGGGAGGGGTGGCTTGGCGAGGGAGAGACGTTTAGACAGACAAACTAATGGAAACATGGTAAAGAAGAGTGAAAATGGGGCGGAGAGAGGGGGAGGGGGTTGACAGAGACATCAACACACACGGTGAGGGAGAGAGAGAGAGAGAGAGAGGGAGGGAGAGAGAGAGAGAGAGAGAGAGAGAGGGAGAGAGAGAGAGAGAGAGAGAGAGGGAGAGAGAGAGAGAGAGAGAGAGAGAGAGAGAGAGAGAGAGAGAGAGAGAGACGAGCATGAGCAGTGAGATCATAATAAGAAACTTATTGGCAGGCTGTCTCACGATTGAGTTTGATTGTTTTTAGTGCCTTCGAGGAGCGCACGGTGGACCTATTGATTACGTTTAATGCGTGCCATTTCTTCTCACCGTTATCGTAGCAGAGAATGAAAACTACCGAGAGCATGCCCTCAGACGACATAGAAGAAAAACAACGCGGGGCAAACTATCGTCTGCAATTAACGCGCCAACCTTAAACTTCAGCAGACGTTCACCCGTCTGATTAAACCCGCACAAAAATTGCAACGAACCTTTTCCCGCTCTGGAAAAGAAAATGTCGAGGAGGCAGAGAACATGACGTTGTTACCAGGTTTTACAGCTATATGCATAATTCTCTCATCGTTTCACTGACTATAGTTTTCGGCTGTTCTGATAAATTTTCATCATAGTGTATTTGTTATCCCGTACACGCTGAATTGGTTGAACCAAAACCCGCTGCGTATCCATGCACGTAAGTCGCGTTTAATGAATAATTCCCTGTTGGTATAGCCTCAATTCATGCATATCGACAATCTTCCTGTATGTGTAACGGTAGAACACACGCATATTCCAAAGAACAGTATTATTTACTGTATATGCACATTATTCATACCATCTGACAAGTTTCATGATTTGATGTCCATTGAGAAGATGAATCTGTTTCCATGGCAACTGACATTTACGCAAGATGTTAACTTCCCCTTATGATTGAGTAAATGCCACATGACGCAGGCTCCTCATTGTGTTGATCATGCTTGTTGACCAAGAGCTCACTTTGCTTTGCAAGTTTAGATTAACGTGTTCAAAATTAATACATTTATCATGCTGATGTTTTAGAGCTAACACACCTTTGTTGCTCTATGCTCAAATTGATAGCCACAACCGCAGTTGCCACGATGACTGCATCATAGGTAGAAGAGAGGGTATTTGTATAACCATACAATATTTGGTCAACATTGCTTGATAATGGTTATCATTAATGGTCTTCTCAGGACAAATCATAAATAATCCGACTTTAACAAAACACATGTTCACATGGGTGTTGCTACTTGCCTGAGTGACATTCATAGACGGAAATAATTGGCGCAATGCATTTGACGCATCGGTGCAACTGCCAAAACATTTCGCCTTATTCGAAATGCTTGTATATTTGGATACACATTCTTTCGCTAGGACTGTGGGTGAACTTTTGAAATGACATTTTTATTATATTATTGTATTTTGCTCTAAGGGAAATGGTAAATATGGAGTAAATTGCAGTTTATACATTTGATTGAGAACGCCATCATCAGTAAGGTGTAATGAGATGATTGTGATTTTGTGTAAGACAGAAAGAGCGAGAGAAAGAGAGAGAAAGAGAGATGGACAGAAAGAGAGGGAGAGAGAGAGAGAGAGAGAGAGAGAAGGGGGGGGAGATAGGAGGAGAGAGTGAAAGAGATAGAGAGAGAGAGATTTTATAGAGATAAAGACAATGATAAAAAAAAAGAGAAATTAGGGTAAAAAGAAACGGTGAAAGAGGGGAAAGTGGAGAGAAGAGTTGAGGTAAGAAGAGAAGAAGGAAAGAGAGATACTAGACATACAGATAGAAAGACAGAAATACAGCTGGAGACACACACACACACACACATACACACACACAGACACACAAACACGCACAGAAGGGGAGAGAGAGGCCACGTAAAAATCGAATGCCTTCCCCTACCACTCTAGGGGAAATCATAGAGATTGCAGAAAATTGTTTATTTATTTGAAGATTTAAAATGCACCTGCCGCAAATTGACATCTCCAAGAGCAATGGTGAACGTGGTTAATTTTTTCATTCTTCCTGGCGTTTAACAATTCATGACACTTAGTGTCAGTGAGCACGATGACAAAGGCAAAGTTAGGGAGATAGATTTAATGATACAGGCAGATACAGAGAGAGAGAGAGAGAGAGAGAGAGGGAGCAAGAAAGGAGTAGCAGAGGTTGAAAGAGTTACAACAGAAACAAGGAAATAAAGATTTATTGTCCGGTAGGAAAATATCTTGCCTAAGATAATACGAAAATAAAGAGATAAGGAAGGAATATTGATGAAACTAGAGAAAAATCACAATCCACTGTTTAATAGATTTCTTTTGTGATTGATATTGACAAGAAGTGCGTCTCGATTTTGTATTTTCCAGGAGCACTGTTTATTGCATTTTTTCTGCTTCAAAAGGTCAAATGTTATCATTTCTCGTTTTAAAATCGACGTTATTGAAATTTTAATCTTATTTCATTATTTGGGAAACGACAGAAATGGACAGCTGCAAGATGAAATTGACCCACGTGCCTCACAACTGAAAAAGAAATAAGTCAATGTACTATCTATCGAGCAATAAGCTACACACATGTTGTTGCTTTCTTCTTCATATATATATTTTTTTTTACCTTCAATGACTTACTCCTTGACTTGGGAACTTTCTGTGCCTACATATTCTTTGATGTTGTGCGACAAGTCCGGTAATCCGGTTTTCTTAAAATGCCGATGAACCGAACCGTTCAATGTTTTATCTCATTCATGGCTTGCCGAAATGAACTTTGCCACCCAATTATCCTGATTATGTAGTCATCGACGTGGCAGAGACGACCAGTGCTAAATGAATGCAATTGCTCATACCATTTAAAGGTAATATTCTCAGAACACTCGTGAATACATGCTTAAGTTGTCACACACAGAGATCGATTGGTCGGTTAATGTTCTTCAAACTGTCACATAAATGCTTTATGTTGCTTTATTGTTGCCTACAGAACACTGCCATCTTATCTTGAATGTGCACAAGAGGCCGTTAGCACATTTAATTCCACCTTTCATACTCTTTGACAGGATCTCGATAAACACCAACCAACTGAACATTTCAAACTTCACACGCCCTTCATTCCAGCGCCCATAGGTCCCACAATCCTCATGTCACATCAAGGCAATTTATTTCTCTGAATATTGATTTTTCGTGCGTTGGAAAGACAAACATTCTCGTTGTATCCTTGAGTTACCACGTAGATTCCGTGAACTTTACGGCAAATCTTTGCTTCCCTTTTGCTTCACGCGCACGTAAAAATAACAAGACGCCAACACGCAAAGGTCCCTCATTCCCTCCCACTGCTCCGCCTGTCTTCTTCTTTAACGCCTCGATGTATTTCACCCTTTCCATCGCATTTAACCAGGATCCAGCATCCATCTGCCCAAACAAACTTTCTCTTTGCCCCGCCCCCGTTCAATCGTAGCATACGTCGCTTTCCATCCATACTTGATCCCTGTTTTTCTTTTGATACACGACCACCACCAGTAACCTATATAGGTAAATATCATCCATCCCGTTGTTACTCCCAATATTTTCCCGCACTTTTTCAGTTTCCTGTTTTTCCTTCCCTGGCCCTTCTCGCCATATTGATTTCCAGCTTCTCCCTAGCACCTTCCCCTACCGCCCAGCCCGATCAGCCCGGCCAGACGGCATCCCCTCCGCGCCGCTGACCCTGTGTGGCTTTCCGTCGCTCCTTATTAATTTTCCGTCTCATCAATATCTGAAATTGACCGTGGTCGTCGTCCCCATCATCCAGCTTAACTCTTCCAACACCAGACGGGCCGAATCCAGCTACAGTCCGCTAGTTCGGTAGCATTAAACCATGATGGTTAGTAGTCGCCATGGTAATGGATGTATACTCGATCTCAAGGCAGTATAATGGCGACAAACAAACGGCAACACGGTTGCGTCGCCATCGTAATACAAGTGTAACAAATTTGATCATTTATACCCAAAACAGAGCGATTGCATCGCCATTTTTTCCAGACTAGAGAATAGTTTAGAATTCGTCTTTCTTTCAGTTGGGGTATTGGGTGTTTCAAGTGATCATGTCGACATTCGTTTGATAAGCAATTCAGTTAGCAATTACGACTTCAGTTCGGCACAAAATGGTCGATATGAGAGTAAACGAGGAGGAAGGTCGCCACTGTGTAAGAAGCCTGGTATAATGGCGAAACCAAGAGTGGAGATCGGGTAGCATATGTGTTACTGGTTGACGTATGCACATAGACTGGTCAGTGTGAAAAATACTTGTTTTTCAGAAAAGAACTTTCATTTCCCGGTTATATAATTTGGTTAAAAGCGACCTTACTTTCATATCTGAATAATCGTGCGTGTGGTTGTATGTGTGTATGTGGTTGCTTTGAATGATTGAAATGGGAAAGTAGACTTTTGTTTTGGGTTTCTGGTTATGCCCGTTATGACGTACTTCTGTGTTTCCACTTTATTTAGAGTTTTGTTTTATCGTATTAGTTGTAAATTATAAATGCGTGGTACAATACATATTATGATCTTTGTTGTTGAGTCAATTGTTAAACTGTTGTTGTCCGAATCTCCTCCTAAAGACACAGAATATTTAGAGCACACCAGATAAACCCGGTATAGGTCTTCGTATGCAGAGGCTGTATATAGACAAGGTGGAGAATCCACATTGAGGAGTTGAGAAGGCGTTAACATTAATTTTGCAGACACAGATCAGTGCAGGTGATACGACATACCATTCGTACGTTATCTTGCCATGATATTGTCCCAGATAACCTTATATTCCTTTGTATGTATGTATACACACACACACACACACATATATATATATATATATATATATAGAGAGAGAGAGAGAGAGAGAGAGAGAGAGAAGGAGAGAGAGAAATAGAGGGAGTGAGAGAGAGAGAGAGAGAGAGAGAGAGAGAGAGAGAGAAGAAGACATTATACTTTACATTCAAGATTCACACGGGTTTATTTCAAACTTACATCTTCAAAGAAGATGTCAAACAGATAAAAGAACATGAGTTATTCAAATGTGAGGTAAAACGAAGGAGCGCTGACAATTAAAGCATGGCCCATGCGGCCTGCGGCTCATCAAATTACCACGTAATGAGGTGACATACTAACTTCGCGCCACGCACCCAACAAAAGCAGTATCCACCGGCTACCTAGTCATCTTATCCCGACGCTATAATTAGGCTCGTTCGCAATCATTCGCTTTTACTTTCTTTCGCCGATCTTCAACAGCATCTTGGAAAAAAAAACGGTGCCATGAAACTAATCCTGAAACAACAAAAGAAGTCGACTTCTTTCGCTACAAATCAGAAGAAGTCATTCATCAACCCAGAACCGAGGCATTTCTTAATGACATGACACATTTGAACCCATTGTATAGTGGCCCAGATGGGATGTCAATGTAATGAATAAAGAGTTTGACCTGTCGAGTTCGACTAGTGAGTTTGGTGATATGGGAAGTAGAATTCTCTGTGAGCACCGAAATCAATAGCAAAGGATCGATGCCTATCAGCGTAAGATTAGATATAACGCATGACATAATGACTTAAGTGCTCCAAAATTATGGAAAGCTTTTTCTGTCATTTTCGTTTCGATTTTTGGTTGAGCAATTAACCTGAGACGATGTGGCGCACGATGTAGTAGGCAGCACGATATAATTTTCCGCTACTGCAATTTCCACATCTTCCCCGGTATACACATTGCTTTTTATTTAATATCTGTTGTCTGAGTTCAATAAGAGTCTGTTCTCAATAAGTTTCTAAACACGTTAAAGATATGAACTATCTATTACGTGAAACACGGAAATTATCAAATTCCAAGCATAATGCCTTACCTTGATTTATTTTGTAATTATACTGCCGTTCTTCCACAACTAATAGTATGTAAAATAAAAGCAAGTAATATCGACGTTAGTCTGAAAAATATACCGGTGTATTCATTTAGGAGCTCGTATTTGAGCAGTTTATATATCCCATTAAAACTTCCTCATACGATAAAACTGACATTCCCGACTATTGATGTACATCTACCATTTTTTTATTGTCTACTTTAAAGATGAGTTAAGAATGAAATTACGGTGATCATCTCATCGACTTATCATCTATCGGCTAATGACCATCTAAATGCGATACTTCTTAATAGTAAAGACCGATTACTAGTAGTTCCACTAACATTAAAATCTGAATTCATCGCTTCGTATCTTTCAGTCTAAACGTCCAGATGATTTAGGCTTTCTTCTTTCTTTTAATAAAGAAAATGAAGAAAAAAAAAGAACTCGCTCAAGCTTCCCAAGTTATCTGTCTTTCCTATATTGTGCAGTGTGATTGCACAGCCGCTTGATTGATGCTGTTGTTTTCTCCATCCGGGTCATTGGGAGCCGTGCTCATCGGACCAGGGAATGCATTTTCACTACATTAATCTCACCACTGTAATTTCCACATTCGGCTCCATGAGAATGGAGGGACGTGTGAAAGGCTAGGGCCCCCCTCATTAGAATACTCAATAATTGATGTCATCCTGCATCACTACTGCAAACACCACAGACGTTTCCACATCCACATCTACATCTATTTTTCTTGTCCATATTGATCCTTTATCTTCATCGTTCTTTCCCTTTTTCTATATTTTTCGTCATAGCTATGTTTATCTCACACAAATTCATGAGTTGGTCCAATACTTTTTTTTTGTGCGCTTTTGGTATTCTGGAACACAATAGCTGCGTCGAGAGAAACATATTTAAGAGAGATAAGGAGGGAGTATGTGTACACACGTGAAAGAGAGAGAGAGAGAGAGAGAGAGATAGAGAGAGAGAGAGAGAGAAAGGAGAGCGAGAAAAGAACCGTGAACAGATGTTACATTCCCTACAGATCCATTGACTTTCATCACGCCATCATCTTCCATACTCCCATTTAAACAAACACATCCACTGGTCCCTCGGCGCCAATCTATGCACCAACAGTCCCTCTCACGTTGTCTTGAGCATGTTGAGGCGATGCCATTAAGCTAGAACTTCAAAATCTACATGTATACATGTTCTAGCAACCTTGTGTATACCTCCATTTGTGAATGGTAGTACTGACTGACTGCAAAAAGTGGAACTATTTTCCAGTATATTCATTTGTGATGAAACAAAGTGTGGTGCTTGAGTGTGGGAGGCTAGGCATGTGTGACTTTCTGTGAGCGAATGTGAATAAATTGAAGGACGGTGTGTGTGTGAAGGGGGGGGGGGGGAGGGGGGGGGAACCTCTCACTACTTCCACTTTTCACTTTTTTTGAAACGGTCACATTTGTTCTTGTATATTCCCCTTTTGGCACACTCTTCTTGCACCTTTCGCAATGCACAATAGGCCAGTCTATCAAAATATCCCACTTTTAAAATAATAAGTCCACACAAAAGTTGCCTCGATCATGTTGACAGCATTAGAAGGTTAGCCTTGACTTGCCCGATGTAGCAATATAGACTGATTGCAGACAGCATGCTTTTTCTATTAATCATAAAACACTTTTGCCCGCAATTTAAAATTGATTCGTTGTGTGTTAGTGGAGTGAGCTCTTTAAAAGTGTATTGATATGTTAGGAGTCTCATCTGCGGATTCTCGACGACATAGATAATAAATGTGGTCATTTACTTGTCTAGAAAAAAATCTATATCCTTATTTGTCTCGATAATAAGGTTCTGTTCACTTTCGATTTCCAGAGGACGAATGCAAGCTGACACCATTCTCGCTCAAAAAAGTCTCTAAAGTCTAGCGATGTCCCTGGGTGCTCGGACCCATCGGTACGCGAAACTGGATCTCAGAAAAGGGCGGCAAAGCGTCTCATCATAAGGAATGAGAGTAGCGCCGAAGGATGGTGGTGATGGTGTGATGAGGTGGATGCTAAAGGGAAGGTGGAGGAGGGGTGGGGTGGGTGGGTCGGTGAGGGAGGCGGCGGCAAGGATTAGAAAAGAGACATCAGCATTACCCAGTCACGTGCGAAAGTTTCGATTTTTCTTCCCCGGCCGGTGGATCCCAAGAGTCGCTTCCACTTCAACGGATTTTCTCCCATCAGACATCTTCACCACGGGGTTATAAATAGCCCCCCACATATCACATTGATTAGTGCGTGCCGGCACGAGACCCACGCTGCCAAAATCTCTTCACATTGTCAACATAGAAATGCACATCTCAAACTTGTCCTGCTCTCCTCTCCCTCCATAATCGCCCAGGCTCCTGGAATATTATCGCCATACGTGCAAGGCATTGTCATTCAAGTAGCTACTAACAGTTTTAGTTTCCATGGTTACCTGCATCGGTTCATCGTCATTGTAGGTCGTTTCTACGATGAAGATGCCCCAAAACTGTCCTAAATCATGTCGAAATGTATCCATTGCTTCTGTGGTTACATTCGAAGCACTGTGTTTTATCATGACATTTGAAGTCATTTGGAAATTGTACCATATAAAAAACAAACAAAATAGGAGAGTGTACAGAATTATAAGTTTCTAAAGCAACAAGGTGATTTATAAAAACCACACTCTCCAAATTACCATTATACTCATGGAAGTAGGTGCACATTAAAAGGAAGTGATTTCACAATTTTGATCATACATACGAGGATCGTTCGTCATCTAATATTTTTTTGTATCTATTTCATTTTATATTTTTACATAAAAATCAATTCGATTCGTGATGAAAATTTATCTGTCTCACGCGCAGTGTCCCTTCGATATTTTTTGCTACTTTACTATTGAACCTCTTAAAAGGAAACTCCACTCTGATGTTAAGTTGGCTTTAAGAAAAGTAGATACAAAAACGAAACAATTTAGTACAGTATTGATAAAAATCCGGCAAAGGATACTCTCGTTATAAGTTATGATTCTTTAAATTCTTGATTTTGTTACGTCACTCACGAGGTACTCTCGTTTTAAACTGTGTACTATTCAGAATATATACCAGTTTACCTGTGCATTTGATATATCATTGAACACATGTTTTACACAAATAGCTCTATGAAAAAGATTTATCCCGTCATAAAAAAACAGCAAACGTGAAGTTATGGAATTACACAGCACATAACATGGGAGAACATCTCATACGTGACGGCAAAAAATACAACTTTTTTATCCTTTGATTGATTTTTATCAAACCTTCACTAGTACGCTGCTTTCTTTTTTTTGCTTTTATGAAAAGCAAATAAGTATCAGGGTGGAATTTCCTTTAACTTGTGAAAATATAAATTCTTCAAAGGTAACACTCACCATTTGTAAGTACTATGCCATCGAGGAGGACGTGAATCACAGTCACAATCACAGTAACAGTCACAATCACAGTCACAGTCGTAGTCACAGTCACTGTCACAGTCACAGTCACAGTCACAGTCACAGTCAAAGCCACAGTCACAGTCAAAGTCAAAGTCACAGCCACAGCCACAGCCACAGTCACAGTCACAATCACTGTAACAGTCACAGTCACAGTCACAGTCACAGTCACAGTCACAGCCACAGTCACAGTCACAGTCACAGTCACAGTCACAGTCACAGTCATGGCAACAGTAAACACTCTATTGCCGAAAGCGAATCGGAAAAGAATCCCATAGTGGGAGCACATAAAATGGGACCTACAACGTGCTATAGAGCTTTCTTAAAGGGCATATACTGTACTGGGAAGACAAAAAGCCTTCAAATGGTGACCATGAGCAATCTTCTTGCCAATGGTCTTAAATTCATGTATTGTCCATTTTAGAGCCTTGCTGAAAGTTATTTGCCCTCAAATGATCCACATTTGGAGAGATTAGTGATTTAATCACAGTTACTCCAAATGTTCGGGCCGAATAACTTGAGGATTTATGATTTAATCACTAATCATTCCAAATGGCAAGAAGATTGCACACGATCAACTTTTGAAGGCTTTTTTGTCTTCTCAGTACAGTATATGCCCTTTAAGTCACGCCCGACTTTACGTACGACTGATGAAGTGTTCTTGCGCAAAATGAGATTGGTTCCTGTTTTAACATGGTGGAAGTTAATTTCCTACAATCCTCGCTATATGATTACAGATGTTCGCTCTACCCTCATAGTTTAGAACCAGTTGTCGTTACAACATGCACATAATATGACGTCACACTTCGGTATTCCATGATGTGCGGATAGATACAGCGACATCAGGAAGGTGTCACAACCTGGAGTCAGCACGGAGATCAATTTATTCCGACATCTATTGCGATTATTGATAGCACAATAGAATATTTTACGTGTTTGGATCTTTGATCCAGTGACGGTTGCCGCCAAACAGGCAAGACAAATTTCGGATACATTTTGTGGAATATGTATTTCGTATGCGCAGAAGAGCTCAGAACCGCTCATTGTACTAAATTGTATGTGCAGTAGTCATTGTACGATCCTGTGAATTTCAAATCATATTGTTGTTTAATTTTTGTGATAAATGAAGAAACCTGGAGAAAAATATGTCAGACAAATGCCTCCATATCGCACATTGGTCAATCCCCCTTACAATTATCTTGTAAATCGTTTATTGAGTGTTTTATCCTCCACGGAACCAACCTCAGTTTCGTGTCCGGAGGTGTGCGAGAAAGTTACAGATTAAATTCTTTTTACAATTTTATCAAAATTTTCCTTCGCTTACCTCAAACTAACATGACTAATTCACACTTTGTGTATCAAGATCAGCTATGAACTCACAATGAAGGCTAAATAATTGACATACTTCTCAAACCAGATTTTCTTTTGTTATTCAGAGGAAGGCATTGCCTAATTAGACATACAGCCTATTGTTTAAAACACCTGAATGTCTTGCATTTTTATGAGGCGGCGACAATAATTATATCAAAGAAATTTTTATCCGGGCACCGTCCATATCCATGATAGGTCCGTGGTTACACCAGGGAGGTGCTAGGAAGGAGTAGAAACTCGAGCATAATACATTCAAACATCTGTATGGGTTCTAAAGCGTGCTCATGAATGTCAAAAGAATTCCATAATCACGACAATGCTTTGATGTTCCATGTGCCGAGCCGACATTTAGCTGATGTCAACTTGAAAAGAAATTTCTTTAATTTCCCATTTGTCTGTACACGTTTTGTTTTTGACAAATTCGTTTGCAATCTATAAGGAAGTTAACGGCAGATAATGACAGATCCTAATACTCTGCTTTTGTTTCGAAAAGTATTGAGGAATCATTAAAAATCGGACATATAAGCTATTTGTATTACTTACAAAATTGACCAATTTCTTCACTTTCCGACATCTTGTGCATTTGGGGGATTCAACCACTCTCAAAATGATATATTAAGCTGTGTATTATCATTAACGGCGTTTGTGTGTGTTTGCGTGGAGGGGAGATATTTTACTTGAAAAACTTGTTTATTTGTGTTTGCTGATACCTGTTGTGCTCATGAAAGTATTAATGACATTAACAGAACGGGACAAGCAAAATGAGACTGTACATTTCTTTTGTTCTCTCTGAGAAGCCATTGCCACACAATCATATGTTCACAATTGTTCAAACACCTGAACATCACCTGTTGAGAACACCATAACTTTTCAGCGGCTTGGCACATGGGTTCAAAGAAAGAAAGTTGCTTCATATCCTTCAATAACACATCCCTGGTTACACGAGCACATCTGTATGTACTTCAGGATCGCAATATCCATTAAAATACTCTAAAGATGTAATGTTTTGCTTTACTTAGAACCCATAATCTGCAAATTTATGTATACGACAGTGGATACAGGAGCTAACTGCTAGGCCTATATACGGTACAAAGTGAAATAAACTTTGCAAGGAAATCACCCACCAAACAGGAGTTAGGACGAAATTTACTTTCAGTCAGCTTTGAAAATACAACATACAATAACCCCCCCCAATAAATAAATAAATAAATAAAATAACATAAAAAATAAAAACTAAATAAACAAATAAAACTAGTTATATTTTCAAATGGGAGGCAGTATGAAAAAATAGTCCTTGTAATAGCTGACCCAATACCGCAGGAAATTAAATATTAACTCATTGATAGTACACAATTATGTATATACACTAGTGAACATTAATGAAAATGCACAAGTAAAGACTCACTAAACACACATTTAATTAAAAGTTAATTGTTAGTATTATTAAATGTACTAATATACCAACAGCAATACCATCGGTTCTCATACGTCATGTAAAAACGTATTAAAAGAGGTGAAAAGTTATTAAATGAAGAGTTCTAAAATGGTTGTTATCGCTTCAAAATCAGCTATATACCTTTCTTTAGCCAACGACCGCTTTTCGATGCACCTTTGCAGTCAAATTCCGGCTCAACATTTTCTCCAGTCCTCCTTGTTTGTGGTTCTGTTTATCCGTGGTCCAGTTTTGTATTTGTTCAAGTTTTATAATATAATCAACCAAATTCTTCATGTCTCTGGAAATAAATATGAAAAAAGGGAATTCTTGTCCAATGGATCTGAACGAGAAATGCAATATATCATGGCACGGTGTTTTGACATTTGTTACATGATGGAGGTGAAATCCGACACTTGTTCGCCGACTCCCAAAAATGGCGGGAACGACGGATGCCTGCCTAGCTGTCGTCTGCCAATGCTTCTTTCTCTCCTCGCGCCCCCGGGCGTTTCCCGCCACTTTCGTTTCGCGCCAAATCAATCGACGACAGAAGAGATGCTGCTGTCGAGCAGCAGTTGAGGTGACGGAGAAAGTGGTCTTTTTATTACGATTATTAAAGGGAGGAGTCGGCGTGAAATATATTTTGTAAACGTGCAGCACGATTACTGAATTAATGTGGCACTTTGAATTACGCGTTCAGTTTTTATCAAGCTCATTGAAGTAAATAAGAACAAGATAATGACAGAACTGATAGTATCATGGAAGCCTTTCATTTGATTATTCATATAAAGGCACGTCAATCACATATTGTCTGATCAAACATATCGTGACGTGTTAAAATCTGCTGATTAACATAAATAGCTTCTGAACATGTAATTAGAAATGGAGAGAGGGTGTCGGGAACATAAAGCCCGTGAGACAAGTAAATCCTTCCTCTGTAATTTGCTTGAACTACTTTACCAGCTGTCGTTGGTTGCCGCTCCAATTAGTGCGTTTAACTCGACTAGACGTGACAACTCCGGCTTGTTTGTAATATCTTATTTACTGATCGCCGCATCTTATATTAATGGTATCTGAGGAGCGAGAGCAGGAATTGATTGGCCTAAACAGACCGTCCCAGAGAGGCCCGGCGTGCATTAGTTTTCACCTTGTTTGTCGTTCTGATTTCGCGCGTCTATTCATCTTGTCGCCATGGTAACACCCATGCTGTCGAAAAAGCTCCCCAAGGTATCATTCGCTGTTGAAATCAATTGCGCTCTCGACGTTTCACGCCAGATATTTAAGTTGTGTTTATCATGAATGCCACCTCAATTTGATAAACCAGTGTATCAAAAAATTAGGTCCACATTTCATTTACCGGGAGCTTCCAGGTTGTGCCACAATTAGGCAGCTTTTAGTTTTCACCCAGATTTGAAAATAATCTCTTCTTCATTATGTACACATTTGATGGCACTCAAGTTGTGATTTTTATGTCTCCGCGTTGAGTGGTGGTGATATTTCAGGTTGTTTGTCCGTCCCATCTCCAAACTGTACCACGTAGTAAAAAGTGACGGAATAGAATTCCAACCATTCTAAACATTACATTCGTATTATTTTTTAGATATAGAATAACATACCCGCACGATCCGTGTACATTTTTGTGTCACATCATTAAATTTTGAAGTTCGAAGTTCGCAGTTCACATAGTATTTACTACTCATCCCCTCAGATTCTAGCTCTGCAGACACTACCAGAACACGAATTTTGCTTAATTTAGTTGATTTCATATATTCCTTCCTGGTATCGCGAAACGCACTGCATTGATTAGGCGTCCAGAAGGCTTTAAAACTATTACCCCTAACATTTCAAGTAAATTTGCTTTGATTTCAGAAAATACCTCCTTATCTTGAAGTAAAAGAGAGAAAAGGAAAGGAAGGAAGGGCATCTGGTGAGAAGATTTCCCGAAATGATAAAATAACACATGCTGCTCCAAAACTTAAATCGGTTTCCGGATATGTCATGACCTTACCATGCGACATGCACCTGCACACATTGCTCGATTCTTTGGAAGAAATCAAGGAAATTGATAAGTGAGATAGTAGGCGTAAAAGTGCAATATCGAGTGCAGTTGGAGGTACAGAGGAATACACAGAAAGGTTTATTGAGGGGGCGAGAGAGATAGATAGAGAGAGAGAAAGGGGTGGGGGTGGGAAAGAGCTTGTGGGAAGAGAGGGTTGGGGAGACAAATGTGCGTGTGTGTGTGTGTGTGTGTGTGTGTGTGTGTGTGTGTGTGTGTGTGTGTGTGTGTGTGTGTGTGAGGGAGGAGGGGGCGGGTTGCGATAAGATAAGGACAGACGTCGTGAGGGAATGGTGGCGGAGAACACTGAGAGGGTCGGGGTTGACGGAGAAAGACCACATGAGTAAAAGATGCAAGAAGACATAGCACTGAGTGAAGTTGTGACATCGACTGCATTTTAAAACAAAAAAGCCAGTAGTCACTGCGGCTCGAGGCACGGAGTGTTTGACCTAGTTCTCTCCTATGAACACGGTTGCTGTCAGGGCCCGGGGTTGTTTCCCGGTTGACACTTGGCCAGACACCGTCTCGAGCAGCCGGGGTAATCAGGTTGAGATGCGGGTGAAAGACACGGTGATGTCGATGGGGGCATGGGCTTGTCTTCATGTCTTTGTTTGTACCCAGGCACTCAGCAACTCGTTGATTCTATCTCTCCCCCCGTCTCCCCGCCTCCCCGCCTCCCCGCCTCCCCGCCTCCCCGCGCCGTCCCTAGCTTCATGTCTCTATCTCATCCATCTGTCTATCTTCTTGTCGGTGTGTCTTGCCGTGTTTACCCGTTTGTCCATCTCGATACAGCTCTCCTGTCACGCCTAAGAAAGGGGGACGCTGTTCATGGAAGAAAATACCTTTTTATCGCTGTCTACAACATTTTCTCGTCGAAACAAGAGGGGTTAGAAAAAAATATGTCCCCCTCTATCATGTCTATCTATTTATTTATTGACTTTGTGTTATAAACACTGCCACTCTCAATATGCGACGTGCTTCCTCATGTTATATTGAAATACTTCTCCCGTCAACGCAACATTTACGAAGCTAAAACAAAGCAACATTCTTTTCTACAGCGATATAATCATCAATCTCCTGGAAGATCTACGGCAGTCATGAGATATGCGGTAATGTGCCACTTTCAAGTAAGAAAGGAAAAAAGAAAACTTCGTGAGCATGCCCCGATCTTTCATCGGCCGCTAATTCTCTCCGCTCATTTGATCGCGACCAAATGTGAGTGAAACGGAGCTCGACGCGGACGGCGAATTTAGAGCAAGACATGAAAGAGAAGAAAGGAAAGGAGAGGAAAGGAAAAGATATATAGGTCAGCAGCACATATTGCTTTTGACTGTTACACCGCCAAATACCATTGATGTAGAATGCACGGCGACATTTCGAGTAGCAAAGCATGTCCTTGCCTCGTGCGTGTCCCGATTTTCAAATTGTGAGATTGTGCTTTCTCCCCTTCTCCCCTTTCCTCTACATATATTCATACTGCGGTTCTCTCACGTTTGCTCGTAAATTCATATTATATTAAACCATGAAATTGTTTCCGTTTGATTTCATCTGACATTTTGATATTCCATGCGTGTCCACAACAAAGAGTATGTTATACATTTTTTCCTTTCTGAATGTTTCCTTTTCAAGGATATATGCATTCATACGAATATACAGTATATCTCTGATCTGATCGTAGAGAATATGTAAAATGTGTGATTTTATACACGTATAAGATGCGTGTAAGTTAACATGCTTAGCATATTCAGTAACAAATTGCACTTAATGCCCAATTGAATGAAAGTAAAGGCGTTGAGAGCATTTTCATGTAGATCCAAACATTTTGTATTTAGGGGCTGTTTCGCTATTAGGGTTTATGTCATTCTTTTTTGTTTACAGTAGTTTTCTTTCTATAATTGATATAAGAGGTCGCTGCACTCTTCAATTTTATGTATTGAAAATAAAAAGGCTTTCAGGTTATCATTTCAATCTAAGAATATATGAAGAAATCAATGGAACAGATGAGCAATTAGAGTCATTATTGTCTTTAAAAACTTCAAAAATATCGTCATGTAAACCTATGACACCTGTCTACGCGCAGAAAATCAGTCGCCAGACATCGTGGCTAAGGAGTCCGGGGAACATGCAAGTTCCTAAAATAATTCGGCGAAGTATGACAACTGATCTATGCTTTATTGTATTTAGAACAATTTAAAAGTCCACTATGCTAAAAAAAAAATAGGATAAGTGAAAGTGAAAGTGCTGTGACACGTCCTAACACAACCGTAGTTTGAGTGACAGACCGATTAAAGGTGAAGACAGCGACGAAATTGACACTGCAGTAGTCTGGATTCCTCCCAAGCGGAATGAAAAGGGATGTGAAGACAGCTGCTTGATCAAAGCCCGTATGGAGTTTTATTCTATGTTTCTTCTCCACTCTCGGGAGACTGTTTTAGGATGCTCGCTTGCCACTAATTCCTACACAATTTATCACACTCTATCTTTTCCCCTCAGCAGCGCAGCAGAATTCTTGTTTTCTGGCATTTTATTCGAGTTCCTTTTTGGCTTGGTTCTGTCTACTGACGTAGGTGACGCTTGTTTTAGATCGCGAGTCAATTGAAATTTGTTTTAGTTTTCACCTGGAGGCATGGACCGATATGGTACATGCTCTTGGAAACTACAGTTGAACCAGTTTCGTTTCGATCGTTTCCATATAAACGAACAGTAGATGATTAAATGACGTACGAAAGTAGCTGCATAGCGTTTAAATTAGTCAGTGAATTTAAGTTCAAGAATGTCCTAGCAGGTGGAAACCGCCCACAAGCGTTTTTTAGGTAAATTTCAGAAACACGAGGAGTCGCAATGCAAAACAATGATACAGGAGACTATATATTCTTGACGGCATAGAAGTGTATAGAAAGCTAACGAAACGCCACACTCAATCGAGATGTCGTAATAATTATCAACTGCTATAGGCCTTACGCTGCAACCTAGTCCTCAAGTAGTAGATATTACTAAGCTTTATCCAACCCATCAACACACTTCCCAATCTCTCCGAAAACAATGTCCCCCGTCTATCGTCATCATCCCACGCCATGTTCGAATTGTATTCCAAAATATCTTTCCAATCATAACAATGCCTCCATCATGATTATGTTAGCACAATCTCTCCATGAAAAGCTTGATTAGGCAGATTGGTATGCCCCCCCCCCCCCCCCTTTATCCAAACACGTAATTCGGGAAACACTGTATTTTTGTTTTTCTTTAGTTTAGAGTATAATCTAATTTTCTCAGTGACATTTTGCGTCCAGCCACTGCCCCACGCACTCATGAATTTCTCATCAGGTTTCACCGATTGTGTGTCAATAGTTTACCTTCCACAGACAGTGCACGAGCCAATTTATTAACCCTAATGTGTGACACGTGTGTATTTTGTCACCAGTAATTCACACGAGTCCCTTACAAAATACATTTATCAGGCACTCAAACGGTTAAGGCGACTTTGTACCTATATCTTTGATATCGTGCTGTAGTGGTTTGCAATAAGGATGACCGAAACAAAATTGGCAACGCGTAACATGTAGATGTTAATGTTACGAATACTACCACCTCACCTAATAAAGTCAATTTATGATAAGAACGATAAAGACCAAACACACTACTGTGTGTTGCTTAATGACATCCGTAATTTTGATTTGTTTTAGTCTACTCATGTGATTGATCGCGTTGTTGGTGACCCAAGAAAGAAAGCTTGCGCTCTCCATCTCAAGCATGAAATTAATTTGTGCTTCACTGTCTTTCAATATAATGGAAATAGGCCCGTGATTTATTGAAGCATAGTTTGAATTCAGAGACATCCACCGACAGATTAGCTGTGCTTCCAGGGCGTTAGGCAAGTCTCATCCAAACTCTTCAATAAACAAGGCCTGCATACACTTTCTCCTTTTCTGACAAAATATGGAGAAAGGCAAAGTGAGTAGTCGTGTGAGCACTAGACCCACCCCCCCTTTTTTAAATAGATATTAATTTGGATAAGAGATGCCGAGAGCGTGGAAAACAGACTAGTAAGAGATATTAGAATGCAGAAGAGGGCCACTGTCCATGACTTTTCGTGTGAAAAGACCTACACGACATGATTCAGTTGTTTCCTTGAAGCTAGGCTTATGAAATATCAAGGAGCAGAAGATGGCCACCGTCCATGACGTTTCGGTTGAAGAGACCTTTACGACTTGGTATATTCAGTTGTTTCCATATGAACTCAGGGTTCATGAATGATTATTCTTTATTCGGGACAAAGCTTGACAAATGCATCGTGCGTCAAAACAAGTCCATTCTGGTCGACGAAAGTTAATAAATGATGCTTTCCAGTGCAGAGATGGATAAAATATGCGTGTGTGTGTTTGTCAGTGTGTGGGTTACTTTGTATGTGTGTGTGTGTGTGTGTGTGTGTGTGTGTGTTGGGGAGGGGGTTGCAGGGAAAAGCGGCAACTACTCGCTCCGATAGATTCTCCTTTATATCAACAATATCAGTGTATTGTTCTCGAATAATACAGCTGGCATTTTTTCAATTACTCTTCCACAAGTCCAAGGTACAAAATTACATTCTACATGATTGTTAAACAACACTTTGAAAATGAATAGTGGTAAAATTCGAGCTGCGATTTAGATAGAGGGGCAGGTAGAAATAGGGAAAAGGGTTGGCAGCAGTTAGACATGACGCATTCGACCAGCCTGTTGCTGTTGATTCACGAGTTGCATAAATAGATGAGAAAAAACATGAACAAAATATGTAGCAGTGAAATATGGACGGATTCGCGATAATTGATGTCAAGCATTATCTCAAAGTCTAAACACACATCAATAACATTTCTTATCAAAATGAGCAGAAGGAGGTATGTGGATTATGAAATGATGTATATGTCTGCACGGTAAGCTGGAATTCCACGAAATACAAACCGATACGTCCATGCACAGCAAGCCGTTTGATCTCTGAGATCTCCCTGAAGTGGAGTGAAACCATATGAGATCAACATATATACTGTAAGAGATTGAACACCAGCATTCCTTAACCCTCGGAAGCATTTTGTCTGGCACAAGCATAGCTAACCGTTTGTGTGCCAGATAAACTGTTGTTCTATGGTATTTGTGTGTATTAATTGTGAAAAAAAGAACACGTATTGGACTGAAGTGGTTCATGTGACAATGATTTATTAAGTGTGTGTGTGTGTGTGTGTGTGGGGGGGGGGGGGTGTACTTGCTAGTGTGTACGGCAGGGGTGGCGTGGGGTAAGGTCAATGGGAGCTAGCTATATACATACACCAAATTGTGGACACTGAAACATTAATTTTTTTTAGTTTTTTTTAGTTTTGCTTTTGAATTAATGTTGTGTTATGGATCAAACGGGGATATAGAGGTTACGTTTATACATATGCGCTAACGCTGTGTGCCACGCCCAAATGGTATGTTGGGCAAGGCATTGCCGTGTACTATGCATTACTGCATGGTCGTTCTGTTCTTTGCTTTCGTGGCGTGAAGATGCCAGTCCTCTGGTTGATTTGAGTTTGGTGCGACACAGCCGTTTAAGCAGCCGTCATGTTCTTTCGCCATGTTGTCTGTCATCAGTAGTTACGAATCATCATTTTTGTCGTCGTGGTCTCTCTGTAACCAGACCATTTTGTCATTGGAAGATGACGTGTCAGTAAAACCGTACCGAAGTAAAACATCATTTTTGGTGAGTTTTACTTCGGGACTGAAGCCGTTCCCACAGCAACCGCGAACTGTCATTTTTTTTTGGGTGGGGGGAGGGGGGGGGGGCGGGGGGGGGGGGTGTGATGTGTTTGGTTGCTTCTATATTTTTGTGTGTGCTTTGGTTAAGTCCGTGAAAGCTTTAAACATCCATTTATCATAATCTTATTCATTGGTCAGAAAGGTTTGATAGATTTTTTGATTTGGAAGTATTTTGTATCAATTAAATATTTGTGTTATAGTCATTATAATGTGTTGATTGCCCGTACGGAATGTTATCCTCTCTATTTTTAATGTCGACCCTCAACCGGGCCGTGGCACAGGGCAACGAGTATTTTTTTGTTGTATTTATTTTGTCCATTAGCACATTAAATGAACACAACTATGGAAACTTATTTTTATTACATCATATGAAAAATAATATTATAAACATATAAAAGCAAAATTATTTTTTCTAAAATAACTTATAACATCATACACACAATTTAATTAAAGATTCTAAAATATTCTAGTGATAAATAAAGAAGGTACAGAAGAACACCGTTCGTAATTTGATATCGATTATAGAAAAGGGGAATCTAATTGAACGGTATGCATGGTGGTATACAAACCTTTCCCTCTCGGTTTCATATTAACACAAATAAGACATTTCCAAGCATTGGCGAAGGAGCGTCTCTCACAAACAAACACTCGGAGGAAAATGGGAGGATGTGACGGCTAATATCCCACAGCCACTCCATCTGATCTTCTGCTTTCCGTGCCATCAGCCGCTGGAGATCCGACGACGGAGCAAGCATTTCAATGATTGATAAGCGTAAATGTTTTGGAGCTTGGCGGGATAAATCTGATTGGGTACGCGATGGTGTCAAAGCACTCCGATGGATTTGAGTAGAAGATGAAGCGGAATATGGAGGTGGGGGCGGGGGGGGGGGGGGGGGGAGGCGTCTGAGCAGGAAGAGGAGGTGGATAAATAACTGGAGGGTGAAGGTCGCGGAGGGATGAGCGTCGTAATTGAATCGAAAATGGTGGCCTTGGATGGCATGTTAGCGTGATGAAGAGGAAGCTGGAAGGACATTTTTGAGGAGGGAAGTTTAGCGCCATCAATCAACTAAAAGGGAAAGTCTAAGTCCTACTGACGGAAAGTGCGTAAAGTAGTAAGAGTAGTCTGCAGATGAAAATGAGAGTTTTGCTGATTCTGTACTCGAATACACGCTCATACACCTCTCAATACACGAACATTAACATAAAGACACACACACATTTACACAATAAATGCAGATAGAAGGCGGAGGGGGGGGGGGGGGTGAAACTGGTGGATAACGAAAACCAAGAACTGCAGAGGCACAGTTCAACAATGTTTGAACTACAATGTCTGTCTATAAAAAATGAGTGTTTATTTAATTGACGTTGACGTAATAGTCTTTGTTGAAATATTTCCTAATGATACTTCTTCCATGTTCTCAAGGAGATTTGTTATATTCAAGGGACGAGAGAAAACTCGGTTAAAAAATATTCTTACTCTGGACAATCTGAGCACTGTTTGTAAGACGGTCCTTGACCATTACGCCTTGCAAAATGAAAAACACACACACACATACACAAAATACAAGAACATATCATTCGTCGTAGAAGAACTTGACGATTAAGCTTAATGAAATGATTAAATTGTTCCACTTCAGCGAGGAAAGTGAAAAGAATTTGATTGATATCACTATCCAAAATAGGCAAGGCATGTTATAGATGTGATATACGATGCAGCAAATGAATTCCAAATTGCATTTTTTTTTACGATGGTGCGCTCAAAACATGTTGAACAAGATAAAGAAATAGGTCCATAAAAAGGAACAACTGCAAGAAATAAAAGATGACAATTTCTTTGCAATTTCAAATAACGTTCATGCTCGCGAGGAGGTAAAATTGGAATTCTATCTCGCTCATCATGGACATGACGACGAGATGGCCATGTTAATAGGAATTGGCGGCCACCAGAGAGGATAGTGTGTCCACGGGTCTGTAACTATCTGTCTCAAGAAATTGAATTAATCCCGCTCTGTTTCCTTCTCACCCCGAACTGGACACGTGCGTTCCGGTAATAGGGGAAATCAAATAATGTTGTCTCGATCAATCGATAGGCAAATCTGTTTATGCAACACCATACAGTGAAACCGAGTAAGCCTCGGAACAGGTTAACCGCTATGTAAGACATATGGCGCACTGATAGTCCAGTTTTAAAGGAGTTAAGATGAGGCACATTATATGTCTGGATTCATGTTTGAGAGGGTAACAAACAGAGCGGTCTGAACAAATTCTTTCGTTCCATTTCCCTCTCCCTCTCTTTCCTTTCCCATCTATCATCATATTTCCCCCATCTTCTTTACTCTTTCATCCATTTATTTATTTAGTCTTTTTTAAAACAGAGTAGCCCCATCAGCACTGCACTGTTCTCCCTGGAGCACCTGTGTACAAATAACACAAAAATAGAGAATAACATGAACAATTAGCTTACACAAATGCCTATGACAAGGATGTTAACCAAAATGCAACACAAGTCAACTGATGCGCTGTGACCGATGCTTCCACATGCATCACACAAGCGAAACCGCATTGCCAATTGCAATTGCCAATTTCTATCCCTCTCTCATCCCATTCCTTTCTTTTCCTCTCTTCCCAAATATATATATATTTATAATATAATGCCATACCTCGGCCAGTCACATTTTAAGTGCTTTTAATTTTGAATTTGCAGGCATTTTGCACCACGAGTTATGAGCCCACAGCTATCGACAAAAACACCATCCATTCTGGTAAGTAAGAGCTTTGGTTACATATTGCCCTTTCTCAAATCCCGATTCCCTGCTTCATTTCCAATATCGATTCTCTCAATTTTCCCGTGATTACAATGATCGATCGCCAAATATCCGTTCTGCTCGAACTTAAACAGCTCAAACGAAAAACAAGGACAAAATGAAATAACACATTAGAGCAGAACGATCGTGTTTCCGCTCTGTCCCTCAACAGCTACTACGGGTTGCTCGTCTGCGATTTAAAATTGTATTGTAGAGATACTCAATGTCTTGCATATGGTTAATAGTTGACTATCATTCCTTAGAAGTTATCCATATATCTGTGCCGTATCCTGTGATGTAGGCGATAATGGAGCGCTACAACTCTCTATTCTGAGTTCTTTGCATCAGCTCCACGTCATGGGAAACAGTTCCGTGATCATGGTGCTTAAATGGTCAGTCAGGTTTATTATCAAAGAAATCTTTCCTTTTCTCCTGCTTCTTCTCCTATCTATCTTCCCCTACACAGCCAAGCCATCTTTACGAAGTCCATGCGCCCGAAATCTCGACTGTCTAATTCTTAGCACCACTTAGTAACTTCTTTTCCACGTTGGCTATTTGTACAACTTTGTCATTGGTTACTGCATCAGTTCTGGGAATCCTCATCACCTTTTGTAAAAATTGCATCTCGCAGACTTCTAACTATTTCCTCAAATCGATGTTTCAAAGTCTTTGTTTCATTTCTGTACATTAACACATGTTTAAGGTAGCAGTTGAGAAGAAGTATGACAAAAAAACATTTATTGGTAAGACGGAGATTATGTGTTCCATGATTGCGTTAATCGCATAGTCCCAATCGTGATGGATGTGTTGAATTGGACGTTCCACATTGGTTGATTTACAACACAAACAAGACAAATCTAATAATTTTCGTTTTTTATGTTCTGTTTGATTTTATACAAGTTTTGTTTATACATTGAACGCCGCGTGGAACAGCTTCTGCAATCCCCTGCAGAACTGAAGTCTATCGAGACGAAAACAATAGGTTCTCTAAAATCAACAGCCATGATAAATAGCATTGATATGACTGAAAGATAGTCGAGTTAAAAATGTTATTTTTTAACGCCGCTTCATTGAAATAGCCAAAATGTTCAGGTGGGTGGAGGGGTAAGCCCGCGGGTCAAAAGGAGGTTCAGAATGTCACCCTTTACAGAATAATCACAACGGGGGCGAGCGGTGCCTCTCCTCTTCCGTACCCCCAGGTAAACCCAGTCCTTCTCGGTTACGGATAGCTCGCTCTACCGTAAATTTAGATTTAAAGACGCTGCGAGCCCGGTTATTGACTTCCACTTCTAGCTCCCACTCCTCAAAATTCTCGATAATTCTCCTCTTGACTCTCCAACAAACTGATCTTTGGTGGGCAAAGAGCGATCTCAGAGAGTGGGATGGTGAAATGATGTTTGCATAGGACTGGCGAGGATCCGCAGATTGCTTGAGCAAACAACATACCCTCATTTTGATGAGATGATTCAACAAGTGATGTGACTTCTCAGCTTAAATGTGATGGGTAGCAATTATTACCCCCATGTCATCTTAGAGATATGAGGGTAACTCTTGAGTCTAAAAGGTAATTGCCAAAATCAAATTCAGAAATTGATTGATTTGTTGCCAGAGTCTAGCACACCAGGGTTATTTTATTTGCATAGAGCTTCTAAAATATTACAACAAACATCAGTTATGATGATTACAATAGAACAGGTATCGCTCTTATACCAATATCAAAGGATCCAACTCCTGAGGATGTAAATTAGATTCAATTCCTTTCTTGTTTTAAAGAAATTTAATATCGTAAGTCGTCTTATAGCATATAATGCGAAACAAACCACTATTTACACGGTATCGTTGATTCTCTATTTGTCAATAGATTTCTATTATGATAATTTAGTTAATTAATGTTCTTAAAATTGTTATTATAAATGTATACATTTCTTTTGCTCTCGTATCTTCATAGTCATGATAGTTCGGCTTTCAATCTGTTGGATATTTTCAAATTGTTCAATTAAACATACAGTTCTATTACTCAAAATAAAAATAAAAAATCTTATTTTATCCCAATCAGGGCTAGCCATAAGCGAACTAGAGATTGCTTAGTCTACCAAAACCAGACCTTTTAATTTGTACAGTTTGGATTATGAATATCCTAAAGCCTTGACGGCAGGCTAACAATTCACCAAAAGGTAATATTTGTAAACATCGTCCTGACAGTTTTACATTAGCCTATAAACAGCAGAGATGGACGAGTAGTTTCACGAAAAATGTGTTTGACTGTCTTACCTCGGACAGCACCCAATGCATCACAAATAAGGATTACTATGCCGCTCTCGCCACGATTTGGCAATTTTCTCAGATCGGGAAGGATCGGGTGAAAGATGAACCGATCTGGACACACAACGATGTTAGAACGCTGTAAGAACGCTGTATTTACGACCACACGTGCTTGATACGCTCTTACTACGATAATCGGGAATGAAGCACTACGATGTCGGACGCTGGAGTTACGCTTTAGAACGATATAACTACGCTGTACGTGCGATGTTGCCGACGCTATACGATCTATCCACGCTGTATTTACGCTCTGAACGATCTATACGATGTGGCCACGCTGTTTCCCCGTTCTGAGAGCTAAAAAGTGCCCGATGTGCCTATAAATACCCCGATTACATTGCCGATCCCGAGTTATTGGCAGAAATTCTGGACCTAGAAGATTATTCCTCTACTCATCACAGGACTTCTCCTGCAGCAATTCAATATCAATAATCAAAGACGTGCTTTGCATGGCCGTCACCAGGGGGGGGGGGGGGGTACGGAGGTTGCCCCCCTCCTCTTCTTTTATTTCTCTTTCTTCTCAGAATAGCCAGGAGCAAAGTAGTGCTGTCACCAGTTTTTTTCAAAATTAAAATGTGGTCTGGAGGGGGGGGGGGAACCTCCGTACCCCCCCCCCCCCTCCAGACCACATTTTAATTTTGCTTAGAGGGGGGCGAGTTAGATTTGTTTTTTTTTGTTCTGTTTTTGTTTGTGTGTGTGTGTGTGTGTGCGTGTGTGTGTGTGTGTGTGTGTGTGTGTGTGTGTGTGTGTGTGTGGGGGGGGGGGGGGGTTATAGGTCTTTTAGACGCCTGACATCGGAAGTTCCCCCCAAAAAGCACCCCCTTGAAAAAAAAACTGGTGACGGCACTACTTTGCTCCTGGCTATTCTGAGAAGAAAGAGAAATAAAAGAAGAGGAGACGTCCACAATAATTTTGGGTCAGGTCATATGACTCACAGAAGATCGTCGATTGCAGTATGGCCACTTCAACATGCTGATAATTGAACTGAGACAGGATGATCGAATTCCTTTTCAGAACTATGTCAGAGTTCCCAGCAAGTGTGCGCTTCTTCTTCTTCTTCTTCTTCATCATTCTCTACTTCGACAGGTGCACCGACAACATCCACCACCTCCTCAACAGTTTCGACTCTCGATATCTTTGATGATCTTCTTTTGGGAGCCATTTTGGCAGCGAACTTCCCAGTGTATCGGCTAAGTCCCTTTTTAAGCGGCGAGAGCGGAAGACGTGCGTAAATAAGTCTGGAAAAGTGTAGGAACAGCGTAGCTAACGCGGAGACAGCCTAGTTAAGGCGCGAACACAGCGTATTTAGAGCGTTGTATGACGCGGGCTTATTCAAGTCAAGCGTGGAGAACGTAGTGGAAGCGGTGTTACAGCGGGAAAGTCGTGCTTTGATCGGGGAAGAGCGGCGCAGCATCGGGAGCACATCGGTATTTTGTTTACTTCCAGTTCTAGTGCCGCTGTTACTACGCTTGTACAGACCTTACTACGCTCAACCCGCTGTGTTTACGCTGTCATTACGTTCTCCCCGCTTGCTTTACGATTCAAAATAAATCAAATTTGATCGGGGAGATCGGGAAGAAATTTTGAACATGTTCAAAATTTCTTGCCGATCTGAAAAAGTGCCCGCTGCTACTCCGTTCTCCCAACGCTGTTGCTACGACGCTTCCGATCCTTGTACGCTTTTCCCGATCTACCCCGATCTGACAGATCGGGGTAGATCGGGGTCCAGATCGTGATAATGGAACGGGGGCAGCCCCCGTGCATACGATCCATATAAAGTAGAAAACGGATGAACTCCTTCGATTGAGCTTGTGGTTTTCTTCTGTACCTACACCAATCACAAATGAGAGCTGTGCGAGCTCACGGGAAGTTTATATACGGGCTCATCAGACGTGTGCGGTGGTTTCAAAACTCTTTTTCAAAAAATGGCGTTCGTTTTCACCACAATTGGAACGATGCACCTGTGAAGATGTATCTTAGGACGAAGGTCTATATTCCATTCTTGTATTTGCAGTACCATTGAGTACCATTGACGTTTTGAGTGGTGTCCTCCGCTCGTTGTCGAGATAACACCCAATGACATTTGAAACATCGATTTACCCTTTACTTTAAAGAGACAAAATCTACATCTAAAGGAGTTTAAATTTAGACGTTCTCTAAATCGGCGACAATCTGTTAGTTACTCTTCTATATAAATCAGAAGGATTCGTTACATCAGTACAACTTGTCAGATTTTCCTTAAACTAGCACTGATCTTTACAGATTGCTTAAGTTTCGCTACCACCATTTAATTAATTATTGACAGTTAGGCCATCGGATGAAGAATGAAAATAAAGAAAAAGAGGAAGGAATTTTTATTTGTATTTTTAAGACACTTTGGCGGTGTTTTAACCGAAACACGAGACGAGATGAAATGGTGATGGTAATGGAACAATTGTAACCCAGTCACAAAGTAGTTATACAGGAGAAGGAATGGAAACAAATGACAAGTGAGCTGACAAGAGTCAGTTTTGATTTGAATAGGGTAGTAGGGGCTTCGTCGTTTCGTACAGTTTGCTGTGTCCGTCGTCAATAGCATCACCATTTGAGCGTGTAAGAAATCAATGGGGCCCGAAAATTATCCGAACTTGACCGAATGATAGATGACCATTATGTTTTCCCCTTTTCTCGTTTTGCTCGTATAACTTTCTGTTAAATAGGTAAACTATCCGTTTAAATATTGCAATCTATACAGCTGATACAGGCCGTCGACCTCTTTTACTTCTTGAAACGTTATATTGTTTAATGTGTGTGTTTGTGGGTAGCATATTGTTACTCTACGACTTATGCTGTGCAATATAATGATAATGTTTTATTCGCTTATGAACCTTCCATTCAAAATATTTTTTTTTCATCTTGCATTGTTTCAGGTGTAATGTGTGGGAAGGTGGAGGTGAGGCAAGAACTGTAAACTGTTACCATGGTTACTGTACGGCATCACTTTACCAATTTCATTGACGACAGTGTTACTAACGAACTGAATTGCGGTAATTACCTCTCATAATTTTACGTATTCTTACTCCTTGCAATATCTCTTGGTAAATGTGTATGTGTGTGTGGTGTGTGTGTGTGTATGTGTGTGTGTGTGAGTGTGTGGTGTGGTGTGGTGTGTGTGTGTGTAGGAGGGATGGGTAGTTTAGTACTAGTACACTGTTCTATAAACGATTCATTGCTCTGTCCTCTGCTCGATAAACGTCGTACCTATTTAATGTACATCTGTCTGTGTACCTATGTATGTGCGAGAGAGAGAGAGAGAGAGAGAGAGAGAGAGAGAGTTCGGTGATGGGGAGTGAGGAGTGGGCTGACATTCAAGTGCAATACGCCGTTACTTCTAGTGCTGTCTTGTTTATAACTAAGTTGTAAGGCCAATAATATACACGAAGCAATTGAACTAACCATTTTGGGGATAAAGATAAAACTAAAATCTCCTTAAACATGTTAAAATACGTTCATAGCCTGTATCCGCAAATCGTTGAAATCACTTCGTTACATGACATCCGCTTGTATCACGTAGTTTGCTACAACTGTGACTGTGACTGCGACGTGGAATATGCTCGTCCTATTGCAACATCCAAGTTGACGAGACGCAATCGCGTATGCATCGTATGGTTAAGAGCACATGCTAGTCATAGCCACACAATTCTCACTATTATTATTTCTCCATTCTGCGAGGCTTGCAACGAGCTTGTGAAATCCTATGTCAAAGGATTAGGTCACGATACACACTCACTCGCAATGGCTTAGTACATCCACACCTTGTCACTGAAAGTCCGTTCACACTGCAGCGGTGTCCAGTTGCCGCTTGCCGCCTGCCGCTTGCCGCTTGCCGCTCGCCACTCGCCGCGTGCACTCTGACGCCAATGATACATCACCGCTACAAAGTATCTACCGGGCTCACTGTAACAGTGTGTACATGTCAAGGCGGTTCACCGGTTCGCTGGAGGGAAGAAACCCCCCGCGAACGGTCCAGAAGAAGTCTTAGTACGGCAAGCGGTATCGATAAACTGCTTCAGTGTTAAAGCACCTCAGACAATGAAGTAAGGGTGGATATTAATCCCTCCTTTATCACATGGTAGAAAAAAATTCTGGTCAATGAATCTGTGTCTTGTATGGAAGGAGGCAGCTCTGGCATCAATGAAATGTTTGCCATTTAGTAATGAACACTGAAAACATAATTATTTGCGGTGAATCATAACCGTGGTTAGTTATTATGCCCAAATATGTTTCGGAATGTCTAGGTTATTTCCTATTCCTTCTAATGTCTTCGTACCAACTTCTGATAGTACAAGAAAATGCGCTTCGATTGCAAGATTGATTGAAAGAATGGAACTTTGAGTAGTACTACACCAAAAAGCGTATTAAACGGGTTTTAAATCGTGCAAGCATGCAGTTTTAAATCTCTGAATATGCATTTATGTTTGTTACTTGAGGAAAGATGAATCGCAAGTGATATTTCAAAGAAACTCTGATGGCGAATCAAATACGAGCTGTCTTTTTTCTTAATAAAATTATATATATTCTTAACAACAATGTTGTTAAAATGACACTACCGATGATGTAACGATGTAGTAGTATTATGTGGTATTATGCTGGTCTGGGTGATCATTAGTATGTGATTTCATTGTGTCATTACTAGGTGGGCGAAACGCCAGCACACCCCATACTAGGCGATGTTATAGGTTGTGGTGTTTGCCATTTCCTCGATAACTTGGGTTAAAATTTTCTCGCCGGATTGTGTTAGGTAGGGGGAAATACGGAAGAGGAAATAGCCTAGACATTCAGATTGAGTTTTGGTTGAAAGAAAACAATACGTTCCACATTAAGGCCATATGTGCATCACATTTCACGAATGTCTCGGGTTCATATGGAGTTCTCAAATCTGTCACGTTTGATCACTGACAAAGTAATCTCACTAACTTGCATACAATGGAGAGAAACAAGCCTTGCAATGCGATAGGCCGATCCAAGCTAGCCCGCCATGACTTGCATCTGAACGCGCGTAATTCATCGCGACATTTACATCCGACAGATGTAGACGGGGCTACTAATCGATCGCGGCATGGCAGGTATTCGGGTATCAGTTCGTCATGAGAGCATGACAGGACATGGGATACTCGCACCCCAAAGAGGTATGTTACCTAACACCGTGTAAGCTTCATACAAGGAGTATGCGGGGGGCCCGCCGGGGCCATTTCCATGGAAAGTGTCACTGTCAAGTCGCGTGTGTCTTCACCGCCGCATCCGATATTTCAAAGGATGCGTGCTAAAGCAATTTGCCGCGCGAGATTGGCGTTATACGTGCGCGCACAACAACCCTGTAATGATTGCGCGCAGTCAGGAATGCTTGAACAAGATAAACTCAGGAGAAATCGTGGCAGTGTGGACGGGTGGCCGTAGAGTTGTTTCTCTCTGTCTCTTCACTAGTTACCTCTCCTCCTCCCACCAAAAGCATTAGCACAAGCAATGCAATGCCATTAAAGGTATAGATTAGCTCTGATGCGGGCATGTCACTGCCGTTGAACGTGAGGGGAATATTTAACGTGCGAACCGGGGCACTTCGCCAAAGGTGGCTGACTTTCAAGGCCTCACGATTCGTCCCCGTCGATGTCGTTAAGCAATGCCCATTACCACAGCAAATTACTAAAGTACATCCATACCGTGTCCATGAATAACGGATGTTGTGCAATATATGTCCTAGTCATGTACACATGGCAACAAATATTATTTTAACGTTTAAACGAGTAAAAAGTCCGCAATTTTTTCTGTAAATATAGCAATTTACAGAAGATTTTGAAAAGGAAAAAGAACAGAAAAAAAGAAGTAGGATAGTTCGAAGGAGTTTCAAGAAGAGCAGGAGAATATGGAGAAGAACAAGGGGAAGGAAAAGAAGAAGCAAAAGAAGGAGAAAAGGAGAGGCAGAGAAGAGAAAGGAGGAGGGGGTGGGGTGAGCCGAAGCTAAAGCAAACGATAGGAAACCAACGAAGAAATGACAATAAAGAGACGGTAAATAAGAAAAAGCATAGTCAAAGCAGAAATCAAGACTGCGCTCAAAAGAAACTCACATTTGCCGCTCACTTGAGGAGCTGAGAATCGTGAGGCCAAATGGCTTCCGTAATGGCTTCACGAGACGGACATCGATCTCGATAATGCGCTCTGTGCGGACATCCATAAAATGAGCATGACACCAAAGACATCTTGTGGGGTAACTCTCGGGGTGTGAGAAAGGGGGAAGAGATGGTCAAGTTATTCAATCCTAAACATCAGAAATATGCTCTGTTCCGAAATTCAATTTCAATTTCAAAATTCAGAGTTACATTGTATTAACGGAAAGTGGTCTTGTCTACTGTAGCGTACCATCGCCAACATCACCGTTGAAGGTTATGAACTTCATCGCCATCACCACCACCGCCATCATCATCATCACCATCTGCATCATCATCATCATCACCATCATCATCATCATCATCACCATCAATTTCATCATCATCATCAACATCATCATCATCATCATCATCACCATCATCACCATCATCATCACCATCATCATCATCATCATCATCATCATCAAAATCTTCCGCTCCCTCTTCACTATCTTCGTATTCTTTCCGTCTTCGTCCTCTTCTTTCCATCCCTTTGTACCACTCTCTCTTTCTGTCACGTATATCTCTCCCCTCGCCCTACTTCCCTTCCTTATACACGCTCCATTTCCCTTTCGACACCCCTTTCCCCACCGAGTTTATCCCCCGAAACTTTTCCCCTCCTCCCTCCAAACGACCGGAGCGAATCTCACAATGGGGGCGTTCTGGGTAAATGACCGTCTCGTTAGGCAAATTGCCGACCGTAAGAAATGCTCGTTAGCCTTCGTGCGTAAGCCGCTGGGACGCTGTTCCGTAACAGTATGTTCACCTATCGGGAACTAATATGAGCAACATCGCCAACTCAAGGGAGAATACCACCTCTCCACCTTTTGTGGCCTATCGCTTTTCTTTCAACCATCTACATTTGGTATTTAAGTATTTTCTAGTGTGTTGGAATTGCAGTTGTTGTCATTATAGCTATCATGAAAAGATACATACACAAAAAATGTTTATTTGTCTTTATTATTTTGTTGATGTATCTGTTTCTTGCTTGGTAGTCGATTCAACTGTGGAATTATCGTTGCACCATCCAAAGTAACGTCATTGCGCGAACCTTCCCCAATCCTCGATTTGCTCCTATATATTTTAGAAACACTTACAATGTAGTATTTATTCCAGGTTATAAAAGATAAAACCGGGAGCAAGGACGGTGTGCCGAGTTAAGGAAAAGACGACTCACATAATATCACAGATGCGAATGCAAGTGCAGTAAACGAATGAGATAAATTGAATGAACAGGTCACCATTGTTATACCTTTTGCCTACACCGAGCAGACATATGCTAAACAACCTTTTCGTTCACTCCAATATGCAGTCTTACTCTCCTCTAATTATCAGAGGCACGAAATATGTAAGGCTTCCACAGGCGAGGTTAAACGTTCCAATATGGTCGCTTGGGGAACCCCTGACGTTGTCATGGTTTCCACAATATCCAGTATCAAATCTGTTTTCAGGGCACAAGTTTGGCATACTTTTGTTTTAACAATAAAATCACGATTTTCTCTCAATATCGAATGTCAACGGTCGATCACACTCTCCGGTATTTAATTTCTACGAGGTGCTATCACGTGACTCTAGAGGTGGTTGATTTCATGAGGGAATGGTCGCCAAAAAGCGGTCATATCATCACACGATTAAAGTCCACCCTGTCACGTGATCCCATATATACATTCTGTTGCATTGTATACTCTATGATAGTGGTTGTAGTGAGTGTTCATCTTTTATCATCACGCTCTTTTGTATCAAGGGGAAATGTAACTTTTTTTCAATGCCTTCTGTAATAAGTGATGTTCTGCTGTTTTGAGAGTGTACTGAGTTGACATAGTCTACCAATATTGTTTTCTCTCTAGTCTTAGATTATAATAATCAAAACAAATTATGAGTTATACAAACATACACTAATATAACAATCAATCACATGCTTATTTCGCTCATGTTTCTTATCATGGTTCTCACTAGTGTTCAATCGACCATGTTACTTTGATGTGTTCTTGTGGTGCAATATCAACGATTCCATTGCCAATTCCCCGTTGTCATGCATATAGGATGTATCTTATACGAGAACTATATCGCATCAGGCAGTGTGGAGTAATCCTCCATTCTCTACATGTAAAGAAATACTTGCGTTCCGAGTTGAAGTGCGCTGGATATACTAGTAGGATGCGTTAATTTATAATCAGATGGTTTCACTGGCGTATCAAATTTTGTTGCCATTTCCTTTCTTTTCTGAGCTTCACGCTCATCGAGAATGTCGAGTTGTCAAATTGTGGTGTTTTATGTTTGTATAAGTCTTGTGCAATATGAAATCACATACACTGCCTTGAGTGGATATATCAAATTATATACCACTTGCGGGCTCGAGTACGCTTATTTCTACTCACAATGTTTCCCCCAACGTGATGTATATGGTACAAACATTTCGTTTTAGGCCCATCATACACTAAACGGCCCAATCTCAACTCACACTTAAAACGTTTTGCATTATTTGTCAAGGTTATTCATGACTTCTCATGTAATTAGTTTAATTTGTAGATGTAATAGTATATTATTATCAGTTGTTACAAACAGATGCAAGTACACATATAAAAATCACATACGGAAACGATCAATGACAAACGATTACGAATGATCTACCCAGTTTCCAATCTTAAGTATGCCCATTTGTTCAATTGTATAGTACGTATCCTTCGTATTGTTACCTGCAACCATTGTTTGGACGAGGCCAATCGCTACCTGCTATGAATCAAGTCCCAAAGCGATCTAACTTGACACGTCAGTTGTGCTGAACTCGAATCGTAATCGGTCCTCTGAGTGTGTGTCTGGCCTCAAACCCGTTTCGTGATCCACTTCCAACTGAGTGGGCATTACCTAATTGTGAAACGTGAGCTTGACTGTCCGTGTCTAAGTTGATCTAGAAAATCAGGCCGCGTTGGCGAGCATTTTACCAAGTGAAAATTTTACCAAAAAATATTTTATCACAATAGATTGGTGTAATTCTAGACGCAAACTGACGGTCTTGACAAGTTATTCTTTGTGGTTCCCTCCGCGTAGAAAAGCAAATTGTGTTTTGATTTTTCAACAAGGCTTTGTTTACTTTCCAAAAAATAATATAGAGAGTCCTAGATCAATTCAGCGGCCGCTCTTTCTCACTATTCTACCGTGCTTCCACCAGGTTTAAATCTTAAAGGATATGGATCATTGTCACTGTTTTTGTGTATTGCTCGAAAATCAAATGGACACTATGACAAAGTTTCATAGCAACTAGGAAGAATGATTATTTTTAACAGATTGTGAGAGTTGTCGACTTGTTAAAGTGACAATCTCTCTGATAACTCCCTTCGTCTTACAAGAAGGCAATTACATACCAGATGAATAAACGCGTGTTGTGTTAGACGCGCGTTGTGATAAAGATGACAATACCAATCAACGTGGTAACCATGACAATATGATTGGTTTCTCAAAGCTAGAGGACACATCCTCCCTAACCATATTCCCTCATGAGAAGCTGATAACTCTTCCGCTCCATAAACAATCAAATGTAATTCGTTATAAAACTGTTTCACTAATAATTGTATCAGTGGAAGGACAGCAAGCGCATAGATGAAGTCATGCATTTATATTATCCGCTTTACAAAAATGTTTGATAATTATTATCATCATTAGAGTGGATCCTTAAAGTAATTACGAAACTTGTTCCTTTTCTAAACCTATCTTTCTTGTTGTCCTTACCTCGATAATACCTTACCCCTGAATATGTGTGGAGCGGAAGAGTTATCAGCTGCTCATTAGGGAATTATTATGGTGAGGCTGGATGGGTCTTCTGGCTTTCAGAAACAAATAATATTACCATGATTACAGCGTTGCCTAAGATGATCACTTCTATAACAACATACGGTTAAACACGTGTTTATTACCTCCTTGTAAGACAGAAAGAGTTATCAGAAAGTGTATCGCTGTAAAAATATCGACACATTTCATAATCTGTTCAAACAACCGTTCGTCCGAGTTGATATCCACCTCACGAAACGTGATCACTTGGTGACGTCACAAAGGCATGCTCTAGCATCGGACATTGCATTGCTCTCTTTTCGCAGACCAACACAGCTAAAGATACGTTCGTGCTCAAGACACAAGTGAGGCCTATGTATCGCAAGTGAAGTAATGGCGTTCGCAATAAGTGTCCCCGATGATTTTTTTTTGTGTGATCCTTTTTATGTGCAGTGAGAATGTCGATACACTTTCCTTTCCATGATGATATTGGATGCGAGAGCAAAGTTTGAATCCATTTATAGTAATACCCTAAACCAGGGATGTGTTAGGAAGGAGGGACAACTCAACCATAATATATTCAAACATCTGTATGGATACTAAAGCGTGCTAATGAATGTCAAAAGCATTCCACAATCACTGCAATGCTTTGAAGTCCCATGCGCGGCACCGTCATTTTGCTATCGTCAACTTGGAAAGCAGTATCTTTAATTGCCTGTTTTGTTTCTCGAAGCTGTGTTTCTTATCACATTTTTTTGTAATTTTCAAGAAAGTTAAGGGGCAACACCTCTAAAGATCCTGTATTCGTTTTTCTTCTAAATAATTGTTGAATGATGCACAAACGGAGATATAAGATAATATTCTTACTTGCATAATTAACAAATTTCTTCACTTTCCGGAGATTTCCGGAAATGTCGGATTCAATCATTATCAAAATCATATATTAAGCTGCTTATTTTCATTAACAGAGTTTGCGTGAATTTGCGTGCAAATGAGATATTTTACTTTAAAAAACTGTTTATTTTTGTTCGCTGATATCGCTTTTCCTCACAAAAGTATTGATGCAATCCAACAGAAGTGGACAAGCGAAATAAGACTCTACATTTCTTTTGTTCTCTCTGAGAAACCGTTGCTAGGCAATCGTGTTCGTTATTGTTAAAACACGTGAAAAGCACATGCTGAGACCACGCAATTTTTCGGCGGTGCCACGCATGGGCTCAAAGAAAGAATGTTGTTTCATATCCTTCCATAACATATCCTGTTTATACCAGGGATGTGTTAGGAAGGAGGGACAACTCGAGCATAATATATTCAAACATCTGTATGGATACTAAAGTGTGCTAATGAATGTCAAAAGCATTCCACAATGATCACTGCAATGCTTTGATGTCCCATGCGCTTCACCGTCATTTTGCTGCCGTCAACTTAGAAACCACTATCTTTAATTCTCTGTTTTGTTTCTCGAAGCTGTGTTTCTTATCACATTTTTGGGGGGTAATTTTCAAGAAAGTTAAGGGCAACAACACTAAAGTTCCTGTATCCGTTTTTCTTCTAAATGATGGTTGAATGATGCACAAACGGAGATAAAAAAATAATAATAATCTTACTTACATAATCAACAAATTTCTTCATTTTCCGGAGATTTCCGGAAATGTCGGATTCAATCATTATCAAAATTTTATATTAAGCTGTTTATTTTCATTAACAGAGTTTGCGTGAATTTGCGTGCAGCTGAGATATTTTACTAAAAAAAAATGTCTATTTTTGTTCGCTGATATCTCTTTTCCTCACAAAAGAATTGATGCAATCCAACAGAAGTAGACAAGCGAAATAAGACTCTACATTTCTTTTGTTCTCTCTGAGAAAGCGTTGCTAGGAATCCTGTTCGCTATTGTTAAAACACGTGAAAAGCACATGCTGAGACCATATAATTTTTCGGCGGTGCCACGCATGGGCTCAAAGAAAGAATGTTGTTTCACATCCTTCCATAACACACCCCTGTTTATACAATGCAAACACATTTTTTCCTTGGCATAGCTAGCACATTTCTGACATAAAGAAGCGATTATTCACACATGAAATGTTGTTAGATAGTATTGTGTGAAGACATGTGATGCTCTTGTGGGCAGGTGGAGGTAGTGCTTGCAACTCAAGATTCCCCTTGTGAAATCATCAAAGGTAGAAACTAGCAGGATAATAGACAGAATTTATGCACAAACTAAACATTGCAATGACTACCTCCACCTGCCCACACGAGCATCACATGTCTTCACATCAAATCAGATATGTGCTAGCTATACCAAGGAAAAAATAAGTTTGCATTGTACCAATACGTGATGCTATTATAAGCACTTGCAGGTAGTCATTGCAATATATACATATCAAGATGCATCAAATCAAGTCAACATCCATTTTCATGTCATAGGACCTTTAACTCCATATGTGCCATTAATGATATATTTTTGGGGCAAACTTAATGTACACAAATCTCACAAAGAAGCATTTCGTCCGGCAGAGAAAGAGTATAAGCCATTGTGACGTACGTGCCATTTACAATCGCGAGACTTTGCAGGCTTTGCGAGACGATAGTGAACACCACCTCCACACCACCACTAACCAACGTCACCACACAGATAGCATGAGTCATTGCTCGAGATAACCACTCCAATGGATGCAGCGCCTGGTGTTAAAACCCGTTTGGCATGATCACACAGCCTTGACATAAGTTTTCTTAAAATTATCTTGGATGGAGGCATACAAGAGACCCCGTCAACATGTAGTTTTGAGTGTAATTGATAACCTGTTTGTATTTTTTTTCTCACTGCGTTATTGTATGCACTGAAGCATTTAAATATTTTTATCATTAATTTAAGTTTCTTTCTCTCTCATATACCTGCCAATTACTATCATCTCATTAATATCGCGCTATCGTAATCAAACGTAAGATTGTACGCAATCGCAGTAAGACGGGTGGACGATTTTTATCAAGTGCTTAAGACTATAATATTTCCCCCATCCACGTTGTGGATGAAAATAAGACTACGGAGATAAGTTGATCAACATGATTTGTCAAAAGCTATCACCTCAACTCTTCAAGAGCCCAAGGAGCTTGCAAAACCAGCCCCACGATTGTTGACACTGCATAAAAAATAGATTATACCTAATCATCTCCACGTCTGCTGCGATGTTGGCTTCTATCTGTGTTAATTGAAAAGAAAAACAAGCTCCTGGTGGTGACCTAATTGAATCATCTTGGACTGCGGTGGTGGTGCTACACACGTTCTGGTGCTGTGCCGCTACTAAATCCACGCAAACGATTCTGTTTTTGTCTTTCTAATCTAGTTTCACCGTTCAGAGCAAGGTCAAATGTAATACAATCACGGCTGAGAGGAATGCAGTAGCATTACTCACTGCATTATTAACTTAATGAATGTATCACTTCAGCTAAGATGCGCCCACAAGAAAGCAGCCTGTAAATAAATGTCATCCCATGTACTGGTGTGTTAATTGCTTATCATATGACTGGAAATATCTACAATTCCGTTGCCATGAGAGTAACGGTGAGGCTATAACCTCACAAGCCTCACTCTTTTCAAGGCTCCCCCACCCCATTTTGTGATGTTTATATATATATATATATATATATACTGTTGTATTATATATATATATATAATACGACAGTATAAGTAGTTTTTGTAATATTACCTGTATTCATTATGTTAATATTGGTTGTTCCTGACGATATTCATTCATGTTAAAAAAAATAGTTATTTTTATGTTCTTGTTTATTTTATGCAAAATATGTGGAAACCAGTAAATTGATTTCAGTTGAATCAGTCTAATCGTGGTATCTAAACGTCTCATTTTTTTTTACCAATTATTATGATGTAGGTAACATCCCAGGGTCACGAGTATACATCATCTACCATTATCACACTGCGTTGAAATCATACACTGGTTGCAATACTTTGAAGAATAAGATTACTCAAACAAGGAATTTTTAAGTAAGATTATTTCTGTTCAAAGCATTCAAATGAGTGCGGAAACATGCATCTGTAAATCTATCTGTATGTGTGTTACAGTTTCTTATTCAAATTTGATCAAAATGAAAGTAAATGTACAGTAAATGTATTTAAACAAATGAAATTATCTAATATCAATGATATATGTATGATGTACTTTCGGGTATGCAAGTACATGGATGATAAGCTATTAAAGCAAATGTGAAAGGTGAAGTCAAAATGCTTCACAAAATGCTGATAAACTCATTAAATGGTTGTTAAATGGATCGCAGAGGTTTTCATTGAATGTAAATCTACATGTCCTATATAGTTGCTCTGACATAAGACGGGCTCAATAATCTTGAGAATGGAAAATTGTTCTTAAGAGGGTTTTCTTAGACGACTAGGTATGGCGCCGCCTGACTTATTGCCTAATCATTCTAAATAGGTAGAGATCACAAGACGGGCAGATCTGATAAATCAATCTGGGATATCATCTTAGAGCATGGGACGGTGACAAAGAAGATAATGCGGCTGCGGATCAAAATGCGATGGCTTTTCCAAGTGCAGGCTTGGAGGGGGGGATGAATCTTATACGAGATATTAACTCTTTAAGCACCACTGATGCACACGTATGATACACAAAAATTCATTAGAGTAGCAATATGTCTCACACTGGAAGGGTTAAGGAATGGAACGAGCCTAAGGGACGTTCTCGTCTAGACGCAATACATGTTCCTCCTCATTCCAAAATGTCACAACAGTGTCAGCTTGTTTGATAATCATGTACAATGTTTATGAAAATGTGTGTGTGTGTGTGTGTGTGTGTGTTTGTGTGTGTAACTCCGTGTGCGATGTACGTAGGAGCCTGTATTGTTTTAAACGTTAATAGTTTAATGGAGTTTCTCTTTATTAGAGAGAGAGAAGACACATTACCGGTAGTTCCCTTTCTATGAAACGAAGATTAACATACAAAGTAACATTTTCATTAAGATATATATTTTTTTTTTTACAATTGGCGGCAATTTTTGTCCAAAGAAAACAGTAATCAATGTTCTTAATATCAATACAACATAATAATTATCTATACAGTAGGGCGACAGTGTAGTTTGATTCAAATCATGCTCGGGTCATTAAAATTCACTATCTATTAAGCCGTCGACGCTTAGAATTAAACGTCAAATAGGCAGATCTCCGAACAGTACGGTTGTAAAAAAAAAGAAACATGTAACTTGATATTCGAAGCAGACCGTGATAATCGGCCCTAATTCTCGGCCGTGAAATTGGATAATTGAATGAAAGATTTGCTGCAATTAGCGAGATTTATTGATGTGCCAGTACCTATAGGATTTCAGTATGGGAAAACGCAATGCATCTGTCGAATCAGCATTCTGGATGAAATTGGCTGCTCTTAAATAGGGCACGGTATACAAGTTGGCATGCTAGTCTAAAGCTGTAATTGACTATGAACAAACAAGAGGTGACAGTGATCTCATTTTGTCTCTGTTTCTCTCATCCTCTACATAAATGTATTCACTCCCTATCGCCTTCTCTCGGTAAATGTCTATCTCTATCATTGCTCCCCTTTCTCCACCCTATTTTTTCTCTGTCTGCCTCACCCCTCTCCTACTGACACCCCTCCGTCTTCCCCGCACCTTTCTCCCTCTTCATTCCTTCTACCCATCTCGTCTTCAACCTCTCACTCTCACTCTTTCACATTCTCTCCAACGCCCGTTCTTTGCAATCATTCAATGCGACAAAATCTGTAATTCATGAATCCTGCATGAGAATTGTCATTCAACCTGCAAATCAGACAATTTGGAAAAGTGCAGCTGCGGCCATGCACTGACTGAACTAAGATGCATGCAGAGAGGGGGCGCAGGAGGGGGGAGGGGGGTGCGAAAAGAAAGGATCGTACCGCAGGGGTAAAAAGGAGCGGAAAGCTGCAATATAAGGAGGAGTAACTTCATGTTGAGCTTTGTGGATGCCTCTGATGGTTTTTAGCAGGGCAGTCACTTGTCTGGACAACTGACGATGAGGCCTCAGCAGGGTGTGTCCTTAGTCTCCCTTCTCCTTTCCCTCCACCATTCTTTCTATTTTCTCAGCCCGGCTGATGCGGTTCGTCCAAACACTTGTGCACTTTCCATCCGATATTTCGACGAAGGGGTGATCTTATAGTCGGATTGAGACGCGCGCCCAGGGGTGATTTCACGTCTCATTCCGATTGAAATTGTCAGAGGAAAGCGATAAAATGGCAAGCCGAGTGAGATTATTATCCTGAGAGGGGAAAAAAGGAAACAGCAAAATAACATTAATGGTTTTCTTCTCCCGTACATTTATGCATAATATGCGTACGATATGCTTGGCACGTGCTGCAGCCTACTACAACACGTTCAAGAGGGATAATTAGATTGGGCTGGGACTGTATGCGACGAGCACATAACATTACAAGTGGGAATTTCTTGAATGTACCTTTTCTCATGTAATCAAATTCATGATTACTTCCTCCATAACTTCTCACGAATTTGCATTCACTTGTCCCCAGTGATTACATTTCAATTGGTGAAATGCACTCTGAATACATTAGTTATTGTTAGTCGGGTAAACCTCGTACAAGCTTTGTGGTTTATATAGCACGAGTAACTGCATGCACAACATTTGTATTACAGTACATTGCTAAAATGGTAGATTACTTGTATGTACAGAAACAGCTAGTATAAATGATTCATTAATTGTAATGATTCCCCTATTCTGAATAGTATGTATTTCTGTTTAGCTGGAAGAATGAATTATTTATATCACAAAATGACGATGGTTGAATAGATGACATGGTAAAACGGAATGTTAGAAAAGTCTATGTGTTTTTTTTGGTTTTAATTTGGCTTTCTTGAGTCAGAGAGTAAACTTAGGCAGTTTAAACTTGTATAACCATGACAACATCATGACGGGAAGATTATATCCACTCCTTGCATACCTGTCGAGTACACACGTATCTCTCTGATATGAAATACACTTCGATTTGGGCATCAGAGATTAAAAAGAAAGGTCCAACATATCGTTGACATTTCCTCCTGGATCAATTATGCAGTGCGGTGCGTTTTCTTTGCGAAGCTGCCTACAATGCATGAAGGTATCATTACCGAATGCATAAAGTCGCCACCATTCCATGCATTAAACTTTTCAAAGCTCCTTACCACCTTGATTGGACTTTAATCCCCTGGTTTCCAGCATTTAATATACCATTGGGCTATACATCAAGAGAGAGAGAGAGAGAGAAAGAGAGACGGAGAGAGAATGTGTGTGTGTGTGTGTGTGTGTGTGTGTGTGTGTCAGATAAAGAAATGAAAAAGGGTGTGTGGGTGGGGTTGAGGAGGAGCGAAGATCATTCGCCTAGATGCATATATTGGGACAGATCCCCAGGGAAAATATTGCCGGCATCTTCCAAGCAAGCACGCGATAAATGTGGTGCACAAGTAATAAATCAAAATCGCACCATTTGCAAACTCGGATCAAATATGACGAATTATCCCAGCTAACCAACAAACCCCTGAGGAGATTGGGCTTAGTGTAAAGGAATGAATAGCCATCCTTTGGAGAGGAGATTTGATGCCACCACTTATGTCTGACAGATTGCTCACGAGTGCATTATGATCACCGGGATGCTACAATAGTTCACGATTATTTTCATTTTGGCATTCATCTTGCTATTATATAACTTAGAGAAAGGAAATGGGAAACGGTTCACAAAGCTGCTAATCTGGCGATATCATCAAAAACATTCATACATACGGTATCTGTATGAATTCGTTATTCTTAGAATTTGGTCAGTGTGCTTTTTGAGGATTTTTAATCATAAAGACAGTTAGATATACGTATTGGATTTACATTCGATAAATTAAATATTAATAGTAATAAATACAGATACAGTGTATTAACAGAAATTTGAATGACAATTCTATAAAATGAACAGTGAATTATCATTTACAATTCATAACTTATTCATACATGAATAAAAACAAAGAAACATTACTAGTTTAGATATGTATACAAATTAAATAGTAATTTGTTTTAACGCACATTGTAGGTATAGGATTTTGTACTAAATGTGATCAATGATTATGATTCTCTGAGTACGCACATATATACGAGTAGTACAATAACTTCATGTGCGTGCTCACACAGTTACAGCATGATTGATGAGGCAGCCTGAGACTAAAACTCATTTATACTTCAACAAACAAGAACCAATCAGTATTTTAACGATCTTCTTACAGTCAATGTGCAGGTGTGGGGATAGTTGTCTATGCTACACGTTCGCCCACTCTCAGCTCATATTGCATTGTGAATCGATGCATTCACGAGCATACTTGGAAAAAAACGACCGCGTCGGTTTCCCCAGTTGTAACACCATACTTAAACTAAGAAAGAAGCACAGCCAACATAACCCGAGAAGGGAATATTCATGATGTATAATTTATTGTTCCGTCCCTAGGTCGTCTACTCACTAGATTTATGTATCAGATTCTATCAGACATGTCAGATTTGCATTGAAATTGAAAGTACTACAGCATATGGAAAGGGAATACTTCTCGCTTTGATGATACGTATTTGTATTTTGATATGTTTATATATGTCAGCAAGTGTTGAATTACTACTTGTTATCATCAACACACCGAATAACATTTAACATGATACATGTATTTTGTTTACACAATTAAGACTCGTATATAATACATTCCCCCTGCCGCGAACAAAAGTGGTTCATCGGGCATTGCCAAATATCGTTTCACAAGAATTTTCCCAACGGCAATATTCGTTCGACGTTCTCAGCCCTTTCTGCCCCATACATATACAGTATGAAACAGCCCATTAGAGTTGTGTGGTTTACTTTGACTAAAATCACACGTGACACATTAACATAATATAGGTAGTAGACTATACGGGGGGGGGGGGGGGGGAACAGGAGCACAATTTGATTCTTGTTATTTAGAGTAATGTTTGCATATGATAATGAAATTTAATAGTTCATTGTTCGTTTGACATTTGCGATATTTTTAACCACAGCAAGAGTAGATTCCTTGATAGTATTAAGAACGGCAGAAAAATTAACTTGCTGCCCTTTATCTATTAGGTATAACTTTGTGACTCGACTTTGAACGGGTGGATATTTCAATCGACTGTATGCACTTATGGTGATTCATACTTCATAAGTTCCATGTGGCAGAATGATATTCGTGCGAATGCGTTATGAATTATAATATTTTTTTTTCAATCTTTATTTGGTATAAATCGTAAATAATGATACATATAATAAATCAAATGTTTTACCATACTAGCCTTACACTGTTGCGTTAGCATGTTTAGTTCAGCCAATGGTTTGGAAAAATTATTTAAAAAATGCACTGAAAACTTATAAAAATGTGCCGGTTTTCGTTTTTACCAGATTCCCTACGCATTGTTCAGAGCGTATTTTCTTGAGAGGTTGATCGTTCAACATTGATGCGTCAAGGAATTTTCTCTTTGCTTTAAGTTGGCTTATCTTTAGATCAAGTTTGAATTCATATTCATAAACTCATGATACTTATTTCTAGTTGTATTAACATCGTGTTTTAAAAAATATTTTGTTCTATTTTTTTTTAAATTTTTCGGGTAACCATTATTGCTACTGGCACCGCAAGAGTTAGCATTTGGAAAAAAAAGTCTCGTCCAGTTTGCTTCTGCTCTTGTGGAATGGTAGAAGTGTTCTCGAGATATTTGCGTAGCGTCTCTCCAAGTAGCTGTTTGCTGACATACTTGAACTTGGCTACTTATCTACCCCCTCCTCCCCGCGGGAAACTTAGGCTGGAGGTGGGGGGATTGCCGATGAGGGGACTGGGATTAGAAGAGTGAGGGATGAGAGTTGGGGGATTGGGAGAGAACAAGAGATAAAGGGATGAATATACCTCTATCACTTTCATTCTCTCTCTCTCTCTCTCACTCTCTCTCTCTCTCTCTCTCTCTGTCTTTCTCTTAACATATAAAACAAAAGAAAAGAGAGATGGGATGAAATTGAAAGGAGAAACGAAAGGGAGAAAGATGAAGATGAGTGACAGAGAGAGAGAGATAAAGATGGGGAAAAGAGAAAGAGAAGGGTCGAGAACAACGGCAGAAAGAGAGAGAGAGAGAGAGAGAGAGAGAGAGAGATAAGGATAAAACGGTGTGTGTGTGTTGTATGTGTGAGGAGGAGGAGGTGTATGTGTGAGTGTGCTTGCGTTTGTGTGTCAGATATTGATAAGCATAGAGAAGGGGAGGTAAGATAAGAGGAGGAAACACATTAGATAAGAAGAACACAGAGAAAGGCATGAATGATGGATGAATGGAGTCAAAGTGGTAGAACACAGGAATGGAGAATTGATGAGATGAATATGTAGTGAGTGAGAAGGGGCATTGCAGAAGGAATGACGATGAGGTGACGGAGGATTACCAAAGAAGGACGCTCAGAGACAAACAGGAGGAGCATGTATGAATGATGGATGAGGAGAAAGAACGGTAGAGATGGAGCGAGAGAGACAAAAGGATGGGGAGATTGGAGGGAGAGGACTTAAAGGGGGAGGATAAGGGGGTAAGGATAGAGATAAGTCATATTAGGAGGGAGGGAGGGGAAAGAGAGAGATAGAGATATAGTCAGAGAGATATAGGGGAAACAGTAACTGATTATACGATAGAGAGAGAGAGAGAGAGAGAGGTGGGGGGAGAGAGGGAGAGGGGGAATGGAAGGGAGAAAGAGAGGGAGAGAGAGAGAGAGGTAGAGAGAAAGAGGGGGGGGGGAGAGAGAGAGAGAGAGAAAGATAGAGAGAAAGAGAGAGGGGGACGAGTGATGGAGTGAGAGAGGAAATGTATGTGATGAATACTGGTCATCGGAAATGTAATGAAAATAATGTAACGGACGTGAAGGGAAAGCCCGGGGCTGTACGTGTATAATTAAGAAAAATGAGGGAGAGAGGGTGAGGGAGGTGTGGGGAAGGTAGGTAGAATATGGAACCGGTCAAGGGAGGACAGAAAGGAGTGGAGTGGAGGGTCAGGTATGATGAGGATACGATCAAGCCACCTGATGTTTCAATCATATTATTCAAGTCAAGCCGTACACAGCCCTAGCACATTCAAAGCTGATCATCTTATTGCGAGCAAACCATCACTAATCAAAAGCACGCCGTGAAGCTGCCTCAACTCAACAAATGTCGTTTAATATCTAACTTGTACAGAATACGTTGTTATAACGAAGTGAAGAACATGCGAGCTCTTTGTTGCTGTATGACTCCAACATGGCCTTTAATAACGACGTGTGCATTACAATTTAGCGTCAATCATATCAATGAACAGGATTTATGATAAAACATCACCGCAATCGAGTTCCATCAGAAATGGTGTCACATAAATTTTCATCATTTCACATTTTGTTTAGAATAAGATATTGTTAATATAATTTTATTGCAATGCGTGCCTGAAGGGTTATTAAATAGAAATTGATTAAAAAAGTGAGCGCTTGCATGACGAATCAATTTTCGCTGCAATAACTTACACTTTCTCGTCCAAAGTGTGACACAGACAATAACAAACACAAACATAAAGACCGACTTAATTGAGTTCATGCCGGCCGATTTATCTCCGCCTTCACTCGCTGTTTACCCTCTCTAACTCCACCTTGTTTACGTCAGCGCATCTTCGCCCCCTCCCTCTCCCTCCCGCGCTCTTTGATATCTGTAATAACATTTTCCCATCGATTTACCGCTATAGGTGTTTCTAGGATATCAATTCCCGGAGTCCAGTATGATTTACGCCCCTTCGTCACCGATTCCCTCTTAACTAACTCTACATGACGCACGGCCAACAAGATGAAGTCGTTAGAAAGATCGCGCTATTTGAAAAAAAAAAGAAAAAGGGAGTCCAAATTGGATTGAGGGGTGTTGAGGGGAAGGGGTTGGAGCCCTGTGACACCCATGGGAGACTTGGGGCATCACAGATCAGATTTCTTTGCTGCTTGATTGCAGTGGTGATCGTTGGATGATCGGACCGTTTGACGCTTTAATATTGATAAATCTCCGGCAGAGAGCACCGACTTTGCTAGTGTAGGAACTTCATCGACTTATGAAGCCTAGGTGGTCAGGTAGAGGAACGGTTAATTGTTTCGCACTAGAGTAATAATCTATTCAGGACGCTCATTCCTCAGGGGAAGGGGTGCTAGGTCTATGACCCCGATCGGACCGTTCGACACAGCACAGAACTTAACACACCAAAGCGACATGCCATAATGAGAAACCCCATTTGTATGATGAATTAGAATGGTTAGCAGCTGATACTTTGTGAGTATCATTGCACATTTCATGAATCCCTTTAATAATGCATTGTTCTAATGACGTCACGTATATTCACTTTAATCATGTAACTCTTGTCAGCACATTTCTATCTAGCTACTCACGAGTATGTATTTGTCAATGTGGTAGTTCGTGAATGCTTTTCAGATGTAGACGTCAATCATAAGTGTGTGTGGTATGTGGGGTAGGTGCATTGTGATCACAAACATAGGCTCAATTGATTTTGGAGTAAGAAGATGTGTTCCATTATAAGGTATGTACATTTATATATCTTTGTGTATGTGGAGAAGGGGGAGGTTGCATTATGCGTGTTATGTGTTCGCGATTATATTTGTAATAGTGATATATTCATTTTCCATGAATAAACCATTTCTGTATGTATTCAAATTTCCTGAATGCCAACAATAACCAACTGTACCTTTCCTATGCCCTTTTTAAGATAAAAGTTTTTTTTTTTTTTTTTTTATCTCCGTCAGATTGTGAGCATTACATGTATCAATATCGATGAACAGCCTGTCAAAAAATAAAAATTTACATGGGAATGGAATAAGTAAGAAATTCACAGTTTGTAGTCATGTTCATGTTTCACTGAAACTTTTACGATACCATACTTCAATGTCATTCATAAATGGAGTGAAGGGAGCGGGCTGGGCAGGATGACTTAAGATTGGCTCATGGAAGTCACTGCAGATTTTGAATTCACAGCAGGTCAAGGAAAGCCTGCAAAACATTCCATCGTGTTAGACCTTCAACGCAACATTTGACGAGATACTATGAATGAAGCTTACACTCGAGTTGCATGTGTTGTACTTTCATTTGATAATATGATAAGTATGATTAATAAACACAGAAGAAGTAGAACAACAAAAATTCCCAGTCATTACCATTAATTAATTAATCAAGTTTATCAAGTTAATTAAGTTAATTTTCACTTCTCGGCTTTTCTACGTTGAGTTCAGGGAATGCAATATACATATAATTGGATACTCAAAGGAGGTAGGGATATGGAAACATGACCTCTCCTGCCCCACCCCCCTCCCCGCCCTACATTCCACTTCTCGAGCGCTCGTTATTCTTAATCGAATAAAAACATGTTCAGACTAATCGAGAAAACAATAACGCTGCGGTGCCGGAATCCAGGCTACCTATATGGCGACAAAAACAGCAGACGACGCCAATTATTCGATTGCATGCTCTCCAGACCCCGACATTATAGATTCAGGAATTCCAGGTAATGTCTTATTAGACGTTGTCTGCTTCAGAAGTAAACAGAAGGGGTGTATATTGAGAACAATTTCGCCCTAGTTGATGGCACTGAAGGTCATTGCATATAAATTGTGGTAGTTGCCCTTGAAGATCCACCAGAAGAAGAACTAACACACGACCTTGAACTTCGTCAAACAAGAAGGTCTCCCCCCGTTCAAAGAGTTATAGAATGCAGCTGTTGTATTCAAGTGCAGCGGCGCACATGTAAGCCATATAAAGAACTCGATCTTGTCCTGATTTCTATGAGCAGATGAGTATAGCTGATACGGTAATCCAATATGTTGCTTTACATGGAGCGTCAGATTCTGCGACAGTACAATTCAATCATAAATGCAATACGTATTGTAACGGTTTTCGAATGCTTAAATCTACAGATAGAATTACCAGTTTTAGATGCAGAATACTGCAGAGAATGTAACCCTTTTGCATGATTATTCACTTCAGAAAATGTATTGGAAATGGTTTACACACTCTCTCTCTCTCTCTCCCTCTCTCTCTCTCTCTCTCTCTCTCACACACACACACACACACACACACACACACACACTCACGCACAAAACCCCCAAAAACTGTGTATTGCTCTGCTTCATGCTTTAAGTCAATGCTAGAAGTTGCATGTATTTGCTTGTGTACTGCCTTTCACTTGTTGTACAACAGTTTTTTTTCTTGTGTGTTTTTTGCTCCATGACGTAGCTATGAGTGCAAGCGCTACTCCATTCATACTCAAAGCCTTTCCGTATGTTTTGCATGCACGAATTGTCTTAGGTAAGTTGGGTTGGATTTGGCTTTGACCCTGCTTAACTTTCACAGCCTACTACAACATAATGGGTTGGGTCATACAACATTTACAAAGGAAACCAGTTTTCACCTGTGATGAATGCAATTATAAAACCCGTTGATACATATCAATATCTAGAGGTTTGATCCACGTGTTCCGATGTTGTGATTATCATAATCTTATTTATATTGCACAAGTGCGTTGAAAATGGAATACCTTGATTTCTACACTTAACTGGGCATTGCAAAATTTATCGAGAGACACCTTTTACCGTAAGGGAATGCCATTTGGTCATACCATCAACTATAGAGCACGTGTATTCCACTTATTCTTACAGTGAGATTGAAATCAAATCATTGGAATTTTTATCAAGCCCCGGAATTTCATTTCAACTTTCAAGGTTTTAAAATATATCATGCTTACAATTTCACCAATAAATGTGTGGAATCCTTCCAAATGTTTTACGATTTAAGAAATTGATGTTAAATAGAAAATTGAAAGCCTCTCTTTAAAGAAATTTACAGAAATTGAACCTTCCGGGACCCCTGGAAAATTAAGCTATTCCAAGCCTCAGTTAAAAGTGTGTTGCTCTATGGTTGTGAGACCTGGACCATACCAAAATAAAAGGAAAGCCTTTAGATGGGTGCTACACCAGAATGTTAAGGGCAGCTCGGAAGGTGAGTTGGAAACAACACATGACAAACAAAAGTTTGGTGACAGACCACACATCTCCTCTAAAATCGCTACCCAGAGACTAACATTTGCAGGGCATTTTAAGAGGGTTAATGGGAGAACATTATCCACATCGGTCACATGGAAGCCCACCCAGCGTAGAAGAACCCATGCAGGGACGTCCCTATGTGGACTTACTGCAAGACGACACTGACCACCAGACTAAAGAAATCGAAACCAGCATGCAGGACAGACGGTTTTGGAGAGCCATCATCAGTGCCCGACAGGAAGCGTCGACGGAAGACGAAGAAGAAGAAGAAGAAGAAGAAGAAGAAGAAGAAGAAGAAGAAGAAGAAGAAGAAGAAGAAGAAGAAGAAGAAAAAGTAGAAGAAGAAGAAGAAGAAGAAGAAGAAGAAGAAGAACAACAACAACAACAACAACAAAAAGAAGAAGAAGAAGAAGAAGAAGAAGAAGAAGAAGAAGAAGAAGAAGAAGAAGATGAGAAAGAGGAAGAGGAAGAGGAAGAGGAAGAAGAAGTAATTTTCATCAAATCTCATAATCATTCTTCTGATGAAATCTTGATATTATGGGACATTTGTGACAAAGTCAGTCTTCATGATGGTTCTTCCTCTTCTCGACAACTCTCTTTTACCCTTCCTTTCAGCACAATATTGAACAAACTGACAAATCGAGCACTAAGAAACATGACGTTTTGATTAATTTGTAATAAACTGTAGCCACGACAGACTATACACTGTATCATCAGTAGGTCAAGTGAGGGCCTATATATTTCCTGAAAGGAGGTGCGCCTATTGCGACAAATGGCATATATAGAAAGTCAGTGACCATGGCGATATACCGATTTATTGATTTTTCTTCGTGCTTATGCCAGTTTGTTTTACAGCATATAACTAGTGGTACGACATTGCTATGTAATTACAATCATAGCTTTATACTATTCCATCGATTCCGCATTCTGCCATCATGCTAATTGCGACTAGGATTTAAAAACGATAGAGTGTCTGTGCCATGCATATGCGTTACTAATTTTAAACTTGAACTTTTTATACACATTCGCCTTGAAACAAGCATACCAATATTTTCTTCCGTAGGCAGAGAATTTGTTAAACCACATTAAGACTGCTGCCAGCAAAACGTATTATCTTTTTAGATGAAGCAACAGATTTTGTAATTTGATTGTAATTATTCACGAATGAAAGAACGTTCAATATCTTCAGGCGCAAAGTAGATTTAATGGAGAAAAAAGGAAAATTTCGTGAAAATGTGAAGGAAGGGGAGGGTTAGGCCATTTCCTGACCTAGTCTTTCTGACCTGGTCTTTCTGACCCAGTTTTTTTGCCATTCACTCAGTACGGCCTCTGTTATTGGCTACTGTGCTAATGAATATTCAAGACTATGGTATGGTTTGTCGAACATTCGCGCCGGCGCGGCCAAAGAGGCGGCCAGGAGGCGCAATTTTTTCGAACATTCGCGCCGGCGCGCCCAAAGAGGCGGCCAGGGGGCGCAATTTTTTCGAACATTCGCGCCGGCGCGCCAAAAGAGGCGGCCAGGAGGCGCAATTTTTTTTTACACGCTAGCTCATAGACACCAGAGCTTTTCACAGCTGAGAGAGAAATCCTTGCTCTCTGCAATCGGCCACAGCCTGCGAGAGCACGCTCATGCCGATATCAGCTATTCCTTTGTACCATTGTATGTGGGTAATGAGTTGATATAAGGACACTAGAAAACCTATTACTGTGCACAAATGCCATGTTGTGATAAAAAGTTGAGTAAATAGATATGTGTTTGTGTTATAATTATTTCATGTTTGCTAGGTTTTATTAGACTATTTATTATTTTTTTATCTGTCCCTCCCGACATGATGCTCTAAATCCCCTAGAGCAAAATGGAATCTCCCGTCTCTTTTTCCCCAAATCTCGCTAGAGAAAAAAATATTGGAGTCATCGACTGTTTGATAGGGGTGCATAATAAATTTCTACCAAAAATATTCCTTATTCAATCATTCAATAACATTTTCATGAGATGATGTATTCTTCAATAATACAACAAGGATAAACAAATTCACTTTTATCTTATTGTCCAACAAAAATCCAGTGTTTTTTACATTATATTTTCTTTCTGAGAGCACCGTCCCCTTTTTCTGTAGTGGAGCAGTCCGGCGCCGGCAATTCCCGCGTGGACTAGCGCGCCTCCAGCTCACCAGCTCCTGGCGATGGCCGCCTCTTTGGCCGGCGCGACGTTCGACAAGCCATACCATCGTCTTGAATATTCATTAGTACAGTAGCCAATAACAGAGGCCGTCTCATAAAAACTGCCTCGTGTACAAAATGAATGGCAAAAAAACTAGGTCAGAAAGACTAGGTCAGAAAGACTAGGTCAGGAAATGGCCTAACCCGGAAGGGGAGGACCGATACGACAGATAAAGCGAAAAAGAGATGGGTAGGAGAGGGGGTGGAGTGGACGGAGGGTCGGTTGGGTCTGTTGGAAGGATGAGATGACCACTGTTTTATTCTAACTTGCACATGCTGTCCTCCTGTGTATAACGACAGAAAGTAACGTCATTCGTCAAAATGTCATGGTCTCTCAGCCTCCGTGGATCGGGCTCTCAACCACTCGGAAGTTAGTGGTCTGTAAGCAGCTGATGTCGACCACGTTCCCCCACATACCAATGCATGTGCACTTGCAAGCGACCGCTGTCAGTTCGGAAGCGGTTTCGGCATTACAAGCCGTCAGAGCGGCAGTCTCTACGCGGTAGATTACAACCAATTGATGACGTAGATCGCACGCGTGTTATATACCCCTTCCAATGGGTGGTAAAATGCGACACTTCTCGGAGAGCAAATGACAACTTTTCAGGGCACTCACTGCGCCGTTAATTGGACGCCAGTGTGAAAACATGAAACGTGTCAGTTTGATTTAGGCTGTTGCACTATGAACTCCCGCTTAGCCGAAACCTAATGCAGCATTCAGTCGATGGGAGTGTCGATAAATCGCGCCACGGTTCGAACATTAACCAGGCCCCGAACACTGCACTTTCTCCCATTCACCACAGAATCAATACGAGCTAGAATTTCTATACCAACACATTTCATCTCACTGGAAGAAGCAGCAGGAACCGAAATCTCGCCCCCTTTCTTCCCCGTCAAAAAATTAATTCCGCATCAAAAACGTTCATGCGTTTTCCAGTGCTTGAGCACCGCTGTCAACGCCAAAGCCCCCCCCCCCCCCCCATCCACCCATACATCTCGGCCCTGACATTGACGTGCACCATACGTAGTTTAAGAGTTAATTATTGCATATATCCTGGTACTGTTATTTTACAGAAACAGCGGTAAACATCGGTGCAAACTTTTACCCATCCTTTTTTCTTCAAATACTATATACCAAATAACCCCGCCCAAAGCAATACACACACACACACACACACACACACACACACACACACACACACAAACACACAAACACACACACACACACACAAAAACATGCACACACACACATATATACGCACCCTCACACACTTTCGCCAAATGGAAAATATGTTTTAATTAAGTTATTTCTCATCTCCTGAGAACAAAAATTGGATGAAACGATACCTCTTGTTTTCTTCACAAGCCTTAATTGCGCTGATATCAAATCTAGCCAGAATCACAGCTGATTGCTAGCGGGCGAGATTTGAGAGCTGTTCCCGTGCTGACCATGACCGCAGCCACGCTTCCAAATATCGCTGCAATACAGCCAAAATCATCAAAAGCGTTCGATAAAAAAGAAGTATTCTGCAACAAACCCACTTGCCTTGATGGATATATTTAGCACGTCTTCTATCTAATGTATATGGTGTATTTTCATGTTGTTTGGCAAATCCCGTTGTTCATGGTCTTGATGTACGCAGCGCCGACCACCACCCGAGATATAAAACACAGATTTTACTCGCAGAATGTCACCTGTGCCGAACAAGCTGTGATTAAATTGGATGCCCCAAATATAAGACATAAAAGCACGTGAAATATCGGAAGGTATCTTAAATAGTTTTTCGTTAGATATGAGTATCCACCGCTCATTTACCATGTTTACACTTCCGCTCTTCAATCAATGTGTCTGGTCAACAAATTCGGTGTTATTCATGGTTTTTGTTTTGTAATTATCTGCTTGCTATTCTTTTTTAATTTTTACTATCCAAATTTTCCCTTACCCTTTTTTCTGGCGATGACTTCAGAAGTGACTTTGTAGAGCAAGACGGGAATACCCCTGCGGTAAACCAGCAAACGTCGGCTGGTAAACATAACTGACTGGGAATACCGCGGTAAGACGAATGAGATTGGCCTGACGTATCACGTGATTCCTCGTTCTGTTTGACTTCATTCTCTCAAGTCTCTCCCCACTTCGCGACTCTACATCTGTCTAGCTATCTGTCTATTTCCATATTTCTCTAAATCTCTCCGTCTCGTCACCCTCTTCTCTCCTTAAATCTTATTCTACTCTGTCATAAGTTCTGTGAGTATAGTACTGTAAGCCCTCGCCGATGTATTCAGCAAATCTTTGTATCATGCCAAAAAATAACCTTCGATATGGGTGGGGCTCATTGATTGGTTTTATCGCTCTCCCTCTCCTTCTTTTCCTCTCTCTGCCTCTTTCTTTCTTTCACTCCCTACCAGATATTCAAACACATATAAAACAAAAACGTTAACAAATATAAAGACCGATGGAAATGCTTAAGTGCTGTAAATGGGTGACTCTGTGTGTACATTTATGCGGAATTGATATGATTGTGTGCAAGACATGAATGTGAAAAAAGTCGCGTTTGTTCTTCCGTTTTCTTACTGCGCTGCCGAAGCGAGTTTGGCTCTATCATTCTCACTCTTGTCTCACCCGACCTACCTCAGTCATTCAATGTCTTTGTCAAGATTGGTTTTGCTAAAATAACACCCCCTCCATCTTGGTTTTGTCCAAGTAATGCATTTGCGGTTTTACATTTCTCGTTACTGGTGTGTATTCAGTGTCCGGTGTAAAGTCAGGTAGTCTGTCTCACAGGGCGTGTTTACACGTGCTAAATGTATGTTTTAACAATTCCTTTGATTACTGCACTACCATGGCAAATGTTGGTCTCCTAGCTGGACCAGGGTTCACAAATCCCGAACATCTTAACGTTGGTAACGGGTTAAATGTGCTAACTGTATTTTGGGAGAGCCAGAAAGTAGCAAGACACTGATATGATAATGTGCTTGCTTTATACGGGTGTCCGTGGAAAACGAAAATCCCTCCATCCACCCCCTACACCCGCCCCCCTCCCCACACATGTTATTTCGCCATACTCTTGCACTCTGATAGGATGCAACTAAAAACTTGTTCCATGATATGCCTGTTTTTTTTTTTTTTTAAATCCAGTAAAGCGTCTTAAGACACAGACTACAGCCCGTTTTTCGGGCATTGACTACCTTTATGGAGATTCCCACGGCAATTCACTTTATAATGCTTACCGTCACTGATTGGTCCAATTCACTCCAACGTCACGTAATATTGTACGCACCACTTGATACCTGCAAATAGGCGCCAGAAGGCATTCGGCTCTAAGCAGTGTTGCACTTCCACTTTTTTTTTGTTAAACCCGCAAGTTTGAGCTTCTTTTTGTGGCTTATTTCTTTTCCAGTTTTCTTTTCACTATAATTTCCATATCCAGCGTCAAGCTCTTGTTAAACTGTATTTTTTTTGACAATTCAATACCGCATACGCAAACAATTTGGAAGCGCGGTGTCTCTACCTTTGGTCGTGCTTTTAAAGTTTTATATTTCATGTGAGTTTCTTAGAGACTTAGTAATTATTCCTGCGGTTATCGTCGAGTGGAGAACGCGTAAAATGGAAGATCTTGGTAGTTTCAACCTCCTAGACACGTGAAGCGAAAATTAAAGCAGACATATTAGTCTATCTTTGTCCATGTGCACTCGTGTGCGAACACAAGCATAATTCATCTGCCGGTCTTTTTGTGTGAGAATAAGCGCGTGAGTGTGTGCATGTTAATGTGTATATGTCTGTGTGCATGTGTGTGTGCTTGTGTATTATACCTTCATATTTGTATTTTTGTTATCTCTCTATTATAAACCTATGTATGCGTGCACATTTCCGTATGATTGATAGTTACTATATTTACTCTGTAACGGTAGATAGCGACATGTTCAACCAATGACGCTTGATACATTACCTGTCCTCCAAATGAGAGAGGTGGAAATGGGAACATTTAAACCAGCTGCCCGGGAGATAGACGACACATTTCTGATTGTCGGTGGGGGGGGGGGGGGGGGCGGGGGCTGTCAACTTGTGGCTGGGTAGATGCTGCTTAAAGAAAGGTGTTTGCATCGTGAAGTAGACTCGCAGTGACGTGTGATTACATCCACCAACTTTGCTTGTTCGTATCGCTATCTACCATAGATATGAAACTACAATGTATTAAGCCTTATATAACCAGTCCTTGAAAATCCCATTGGCTTTCTTTATTCGAATGGTAATACATGAGAGGGTAAACAGTCAGAGATCACAGTCATTCGTGTTAACACTTACGTTGTCAGGCCTTCAAAACCACATCGACTCACTACATATATTCATGCCGATTGTCATGAGGAAATTAAGCACGTGAAAAACATGCACATATATACCTACATACATACAATGACTGCTGGTGTCCGGGAAAGGCATGCCGACTGGGTTAATCTTTCATCGAAATCTTTGAAAACGTGTGTTTGACGTTTCGGATAGGACGACTGTCCTTCGTCTAGAGTAAAGAAGTGGCCCTCGAGCGGTTATTAGGGCAGGTGCATATGGACAATTAGCCTGTAGTTCTGAAGTGCACGTACTAGGCTAATTAGTATCCTTTGTTCAGTAAGCGAATTGATTTGCTAGCATTGAATTAATCCGGCTCTTAAAATGCGATCAATATTGTGCGTAGCATCATGCCAAATGGAAAACTAAACATTATAATAACTGTAATTGTATTGTCAGATTGAAACATTATTACTGTACAAACACGACCCATTTACGTGATATAGATGTACGTGTTGTATGTTCCATGTACAATTATTTGTTTAAGTCCTAAGTAGAAGACCAACATGATACAAAAATAACGGGGATGAGAATAATGGGTATTGTTCAGTGTCAATCCATCCATCTGTCTATTCATTCATCTATCCACTTATCTTTCTGTCAATTTGTCTTTTTGTATACATACATTATCAAAAAATATCGAACTATTCGTTTATCCTGTAACGTTTGGATTGTGTTCATGTGAGATGTTTTAGATATCACATGAACAATTCTTAAAAACGTGTGCATGCAAGGACACTAGTCGGTTACATAACTTCAATATCCTCATAAATGTTCAAATAGCTCCCATATTATGAATCCTTGAATGTACAGATGAAAATGGCAAACCTCGTTGTGGGCGCTCATGGATAAATCTGGCTTTCCGTTGCAAATTAAACAAAAATAAATTGATTATGACATAGAAATCGAATAATAACCTTTACTTATGCATGCGTTAATGTTGTATTCTACCTTTGTACAGATTTCAGTTACACAGAGAATCATATTACCATGCTGACCGCAAATAATTTAAATGACGCTGTTTTCATTCGATTCTTTAATCAGAGTGGAAACTTATATTTCACAGATTGAATTCATGTCTGTTATACCATGACATGTGATATCTTGTCAATTGTCGGGCGCAATTGCACAAGGGGAAAATGCAAACATATAACGGAAAGATATACCTCGGTAAATAGTACGCGTTCGCGGCATACTGTAGTTGCGTCATAGCCCATTATATCTACAGGAGATACGAATGTATTCATAATAGATTTTGATGAAAGATGAAAGAACAAAGATGAGTCAATATTGACGAGAGAGACAGTAAAAGTCTGCTCCGTGTACTATTACCCCTTCCATGTGCAGACGATAATAATGTAAATACAATAAATTCCTAGAATCCAAGCGAAAATCTTGGAAGAATCAATACTGACTACTTCTCCTGTACTGAGATCTTGTATATCGGTGTTCAGTGAGCTACAGAGCTCTGATTCCACAAAGAAAAAGCCGCCCTTCTAATGATTCTTAGCGACATGAGCAATAGGTCTCCTTTCCCTAGATTTGCTATCTCTCTCCTCTCTCTCCCCCTTTCTTCCTCACACACACACACACACACACACACACACAGTCTTTCAAACACACACACACAAACACACACAGACACACACACAATATCTTCGCTCGATCACCCCAGTACGTGTATATAAGCACAACAATATTGGGTATCTGTACGTGGGCGGGCGCGCGCTAGGGCAGCCAATCAGCGCCGTTTTCTGTCAGGTGTGTTTTCAATTTTCAGTACATACGTTCCGACAAACTTTCCTCCCCATCCTTCACTCTAGCGTCGCTAGTGGAGCCCACTCGGCAAGGGGAAAGCGCAGATTTTGACCTAATGGTGTACGCAGGCCACTCGCAAGAGCCGGGGCGCTTAGGAATATATTGATAACGCGAGTGATTGGAGATTGTTTTCTTTTTGTTTCATTTGTCACAGACTCTTTTCGGTTACAACTTGATGTTCATAGTGGATTCGTCTATCGCCTGCTGCTTTCACCTGTTTGGAATAACGTCACAATTAAAGGTATGTATATATATTAATTAATGTTACACCATAATTGTAAGTCTATGTCAATATATAATCATGTGTTTTTATATAATTTTTTTATACGCTGGTCTAACAAATTTAGTCTCGCCGACAACAATATCGTATTCATGTCCTTGTGCTTAGGGCAGTAGCGTATTAGGCCGACAACCCGTATAGGATTCCAAGCGGAGAAATCCGTCCACTCCTGTTTATTTTTGCTGAAAGGAGCTTTATGAATTACTACACTCTCAATCTCTTTGATATGTCTCTCGCTTATATTTATGTTTATGCATGTATAATGGAGACGCGTACAAAAAGCAACAACATAAAAAGATCAACAAAACACCATCGTTTATTTAATCAAATTGTCTTGTTTGCAACCTAAACTATAAATTTGATTACTGAGCTAGGATGGAGATATGTGTGTAGCTGGCCTGAATATTGTTGTATTTCCCTAAATAATAATTATTACTCCTGATTTTCTGGGGTACCTCATCTGCATAGCTTTGGTCACAAGAATAGGGTGTTGAGAGGAAACATAGCCCGGTTACCAGTTGCTGTGTACAAAAGCAGAAAAATGTGAAAGACTTAGATTATAAAAAAAAGGTTGGAAACATTTCATTGTGTAGTTCCATGTAAGAACCGATGTTGAAAATGATATTTGTAAGGATTAGTGATGAAATGTTGTATTATTATACCATTTATATAAGATATCATATTTAGAATATACACCTTTGGTATGATGTGCCTTATTTTCCTCAAACCTTCACCAGTCTACTTTTTCTCAATTGTCTGTTTAGATTGAAAATAACGTTTAACGTAATGGTCCAATTAAATTTTGCTAGTACCTTCGGGAAATTTTGATAAAGTGCTACGTCAATAGTGAGTGTCTCATGGTGAACGCCGGCCGAGAAATAATTGCTCTCAAGTCTCAATAGTAGAAGATGAACCTAATAAGCACAGCTCAAAAGTTTGAGGAAAATGTGATTTTCAGCAAGAGAGCCATGGTGGTCGAAAATCATTAAAACATTCATAACTTTCTTATTAATTGTCCACTTTTCCTCAAACTCGTTGCGCTGGTTCTCGGATTGTCTCGTTTCCATTGACAATAAATCATTTGAGGGCAGGAATGCCCTTGTAAATCTGTCTATCAATGCTATTCTTTATTATAACAAAATAAGTTACGTGTACTGGCACATCACGTTCAGATGGCTTTCAGGAGAGAAGCAAAATGAAATGTATCAGATAGTTTCATCACTATATACTTACAATATTATAGCATTCGCATAGCATCTGTGATGATTAACTTATCAATTGTAATTGTAATGGGAAACAACAATAATTCATAACATACAATTACCCTTTGGAGCTAATTTACCAATGTATCAATTAACGAGAAGGTAATTGCAAGTAAATAAAAATTCATTTTGTACCAGGGATGTTTTTAATGTTCCCTTTTAAAAACCCAAAACGGATCAACACGATAATTATTTTGATCCTAATGGCACGGTAGACGTCAGGCGGGTCACACGGGAATAAATGGGCAATACTTAGCAGTCGATATATAGGAGGAGGACTGATAAGCCATACTTCAATATATCCCCATCATCATGACCACGCCCACGCTAACCTCTAAGCTGGGAGGAGAGGACTGGGGAATGTCAGTCAATGGAGGCGGGTTGTGGGGATTTCCCCAAAATTGTCAACACATGTCTCCTGCGTTGGCGAAAACAATGATTGAGGGTGTCTTTACGCGAAAAAAAAATGGAAATATAAAATACTGTTCAACGCCATTATATTATATACGATAAGCGTGATAAGGGAATGGTTTCAAAAAATATAAGAAAAGGCGTAAAGAACTTTGTTAAACCAGGCAAAAAGGAGCCCGATACAACATTATTTATATTGATACCAGACATATTGGTTCCCAATTTATGAAAAATGTTCCTGCTAGATGTTAGTTGTAGGTTTTTATAGTGAGAGGATATGTTTCAGAAAATCTGATAATATTGACAATTGACCGGCATATGTAGAACGATTGGGTACAACAGATAAACACATCATGTAAAAGATATCAGTACTTGTTGAGAATATTGAAAATCAATAGACAACCACATAAACCAGATTTTGTGTGGCACGGGTAAAAAACATCATACACGAAATATCCACATTTGTTGTGAATACTCGTAATATGAATAAACCCCCAGTTAAACATGACGGAAGCCATTAAGTTTGATTACATCATAGACCAGTACATCCTTTAATAAATGCCCGCATGTGATGTTGATGCCGGATATCCATCTCGACAATGTTCTAACAAACAAGCCAATTATTCAACTGCGTGGACCTAATTCTGCGCCAAGCGTCAGATATCACACATTGCCGCAGGTGGAGTCCGTTAAAGCCATGACGTCACGATAGCCTGTTAAAATTCTTTCTCCCCTGACCTAATCACCTCGTTATCATAATAAGGCTTCTTCGAGCCTCGTAATGTGCTCATCATCTGGGAGCGAGAAAAAACACGGGAAAGCATTGGCGACAGAGCACATATCAGCGTGGACCAAGTTTGTAAACTACGCAACATATGCCGTGAAGAATTAAGCTCAAGTATTGAAAACCGACGTGCGATGGAAATTCAAAGTTTTTTATGAGCTATACGAATACAATGACAAAGTGAGAGAGACACCGAAGCAAACAGACAGAAACGTGAAGATTAGGGAAATTAGAGTTGAATAGAAACATGCTGCTGGCAGAGGGGAGACAAAAAGAGCGAGAGAAAATACAACAGGTATGTATGATAGTGGTCGGGGTTTAATGTTTAATTATGCATTACCTGTTATTCGCGGGATAATTATGTGCATACTGATAGGTCGTAATTCTGAGATAAATAATACATCCCAGGTAATATGTATTTCGGATTATTCCCTTCTCCATTACACTGACAGATAATGATCGGATATATTGGAATGATGGTAAGACGGATTAGTATATTTTTATGTGTAGGGTATTCACTTCATAGTTTGAACGTATGGACTGTATTCACCACAATCTGTAAAATATGAAAAAGAAGAAGCTTTCATGGGTACATAAATATAAACAAAATATTTGAAATAAAGTATCCAAGAGTAAACTTGGGTATAGACATACAACTGTCCACCATTCTCTTTCTCCTTCTGAATCCCCCTCCCTATTTCATTCGATCCTTTTCTCTCATTCTCTTTCACTATTTCTTACTCTTCTCCTTTTTTTCCTCCTTTTGAAATATTCATTAAGACCTACTTTCCTTTCGTGACTTATTCACGTTTCTATCCGTGCATGCATTGTATATACATACATACATACATTTACACATACATACATACAAACACAGACACACGCAATTATTTACCCTCGTCGGTCCCATTTTCTCCTTCTTGGCATACAATAAAGTTCTGTAGCAGTCCTTTAGATTGTCTTTCCATTATACAACCCGAGTTCACCTTGAATCTCTTCGGAGTGCACGCTACAATAATCGACATTGTCGAGATGTTTTTCCAGGTTTTTACCCCCACACAGTATGAAATCGATCAAACAAGCAAGCGTTCTAATTCCGCAATAGCCACATCGTTCCCGTGTCATAATTATATATCCGCTTATATTGCCCTTGAACGCTAGACAGTTTTCTCGACCGAGTTTCCCCCGAGAGAGATATTAACTCAGTTCCTTCGATTCTCCTTTGAAGTCCACCTCCAGTTTTTCTCTTTCTTCCTGTCGCTTTTATAGTGTTCAGAATGTAATCCACTTTCTGGTCTTTCTCCAAACGGGAATTCACGTTTATTTTGTGGAAAAGTGAACACAAAATATTTGCTTGTATACCTGGGTTAGGGAACGTTAGAGTAAAAGGTCACTTTTTTTACACAAACATACACACACACACACACACACACACAAACACACGCACATACACACATACATACGTAAGAATAAATATATCTAAACACAGCAAAAAAAGTAAGTCTCCCCCCCCCCTAGGCAAAATAACATCACTTTTTATCTAGAGGTTTTTGGGCAACATAATTTGGCAGGATTGTTTCTTAACTTATTGATTTCTCTGTGAAAATCACATTAATCCAATCAGTCATGCATGAGTGGAGAAATTTTAAAGGCAAAACTGTCATTTTTTCATTCTTACTCTCTTAAGTTCTGTTTATCTCTAACTCACCACTAATTGCGGTCAGTTGGTCCACTTTTTCTTAAAATTGCTTGCAGTTATCATCTTTGTTTTTTTAAGAGAGAGAGAGGAGTCCGTATTAAGACTTCTGTGAAGGAGCATCACGAATCTTAGACACGTCGTTACTCGTATAGATGATGAAAAAAACAATAGTTGAAGGACTCTGAAATTTCATTGTCTTCAGTAGTGCGGCTGAAAAAGTGTCTTCATGAGTGTAAAGCTGGATATTACATAATAATGTTCACGAGGGCATATTATTCATTGATATATTTTAAAACGCAAATTGTGTCATAAGTCTTTTTCATCATTTTCATGAATAATATCAACTGAATATGTTGACGCCTTCTTCAAGGAGAAAACTGAAATTAATTTTCTTTTATCCTGTCCCAGGAATTTCAACGTTCGCTGTTTCAGAAATAATGAGTACATCAAGGTTGAGACATATTTACATCAATGAGAAATGAGCTATTGCCTGTTTGAATGCAACGGTAATATATTTCACATTATTAAAAGCCAAACAAGCATTAACGTTACCATGGTTACATACAGATTAAGGCTGATTGCACAGCTATTCTCACGTGATTGTAGTAACATGTTATTTTTGGAATATGTATCCCTCATCGCCAAAACCCGCTGCCGAACTGTAGCTTATACAACGCGTGCATTATTAAAAAGAAGATCAAGTTTGCAGTCTGAGGGCATCCCTTCTTCTCCTTTTACCTGTTGACCTTTAAGATTACATTATATTGACTGCAGCAAAATGACTCGCGAATGCTCCGTACGCTGCTGAAGACGATAATGGAGGAAACAAAAACCATTTTCTCCGGGCATCAATTCGAGTGAGGAAGACCACTCTGGCATATTGATGAGTTTCGAAGTGGTCGTGGACTTCTCCAGACCCTGTTTGTTGGAGATGATCGTTTGCAAAAATCTTACATATTCGCGGGTTTCCTTGTCTAATTAGGCAAGATAACGTTTTCCTTGATAGTAAATATTACTGGTGACCAATGTGCTCATTGTTAATAACATTGATTAGGATGAAGAATTAATAACATTGATTAGGATGAAGAGTTATTTCATCTCATAAGGTTAACTGTCCCAATTGGTTGCTTTAGCGGATTTCTTTTTGCTGGAGCTTGCACAGGCAATCAATGTGGTAAGTGGAATTATCCATTCTTCCGTGTCTATTATTGAACAGATGTTTTCTCCAATATCAAGCTTAAGGCCAATATACTAACTATAAAAAAGTGAATTAGTTCGGTTTGTAATTAAGCCATCATATAAGCATATACTAACCTGCATTGGATAATCATCATCAATTGCTGTCTGATTGATGAATTAGTTACCCTAACTGAACAGGCCATAACGACACTTGCTCTATCCAGAACTAAGTATGGGTCGGAATATAATTATTCTATTTGCCGTCTCCCAATATGTATTGTAGAATATGGTCAATTTATCACTTTGATACATTGAACAAGTTGCAAGTGCTGTTGAAATTAGAATATAATCGGTAATTTATTACTTTTGTTGATTACGCTTGACTCTACAAGTGATCAATCTTCACTCGCTCCATTTATTCCCTTGACTCGACCAGTCCATCAGCATCATTTACAGTACTCATGAGCTTACGAAATGTATAATTGCATATTATCAGCGATATATATAAACACTCAGCCAATAAAGTAAGTCTCACGAGCATTTTTTTTTTTATTTTTGTTCTTTACATATCCCCAAAATCACTTTACCTATTTTGATCACTCAAACGGTAATGGATAACGTGCTGAAATTTCTCCAAATATTGTCTTCCAGCTTTTTGTTGGATTCCGCTTGGTGTGTTGATTCTCGATGAGATTGTTGTTGGGGGATTTTGAAGGTCATTCCATGCGCTCAATGCCATTTCCCTCCAGAAACTGATTGGTACGTCTCTGAAGGAATATTGCGCATTTTGCAGATGCCCTGTTCCAACCTGGATCAACAATGCATACACACTCTGCTCAATCAACAGTATGACAAGTCATGTATGATGAGGTGACGAAGGCAGATGTTGGACCTATCTATCATTGGTCCATTCATTCATGTTGATGGTTATACACGGTAGAACAGAGAGTGATGTGTAATCGATCAAAACGAGTGCAAGATTTATGTTCACACAATTTATCATAAAATGCACGAGCTCACATCAATAATGCGATCACCTGACAGACACATACCATTTATGTTTCGCGTAAGAAAATTTCCTATCCATTTAAGTTTGAATTATAAAAATTGGTAAAATACTTATGTAGATAAATGAACAAATGCTAGTGGGACTCATTTTTGGTTGAGTGTATATTGCAGGTCAAAATGGTATTAGACGTAGCGTGAAAAGTGGTTGTTGGGTTGGGTGGTGGTGGTGGTTGGATGGGGCTGGTTGAGTAGCTGAGTGACATGGTGTGTCGAGCTAGACATTTAAAAGTCTGGCACTTGCGGAGTCGACTCCAGGTTACTACACTATATGGCTATCGGGTGTAAGTGCAACTGGCCAATCCTTTTTTATTTGATATAAACCTTACATATTCTCGCGAAAGATGATTCATGTCAACACATTATGCTACCGTTAACACGCAATCAACATAAGTAACTCTTTCTTGAATAAAACACAACGACAAATGGTTATATAAGCTACACGCGCTCTTGCACGTTACACTTGATGCGAAATGGTATGTTATCAATAACGTATTTAGTAAAAGCGTGTAAAAGGGTGTTGTTCCGTATCACGGGTAGAGATACATCGCAAACATACTACCCCGCTGCATAGACGCTCCCAATGGCGCCTTGTGAGGATCCCTCAGTAGGAAAACCACACGATGTACTCGAAACGACGCGAACCCATGCATCCTCTGTGTACAAAAGGAGGAAATTCGAGTTTCTTCTTCTTCTAAAACGCGAAAGAGATGGCCATAAAACCGCCAATTTCGCCCCGAGCCAAAAACTCCACTAAAACCAGCCGAATTGAATTAAGAGTTTTATTCGAGTGAAAAGAAGCCGTGAAGAAACGTCGTGCCACTGCGCTGCCTTTTCTCAAATTACACGCGAATTTGATGTTTTAAAGTGGGAAAAATCAACTTAGATAAGTACTTTTGTTTGGCTGGCGATGCCACTCCGAATGTTTTCACGCAGCCGTGTGACAAGCATGGCAAGGAAACGTCTTCATGCTCCAATCCGGTAATTCAATAGCGTCACACGTCAGCGTGGTTAGAAGTTTTATATAATTATATTATGTATAATAGGAAATACTGTCACAACATGAGCTAGAAGATCGATGCAGTAGTGCACGTAAGAAATGACAAACGTGCCCCAAAGGAGGATAGGGAAATAGAGAGAGACAGAGAGAGAGAGAGAGAGAGAAAGTGAGAGAGGTGGGGTGAGCATGTTGATTGGGGATAGAGAAAGAGTAATGACAAGGCTGATTGGTGAGGGCTTATTCACTTCAATATGATGAAAGCTTCTCCGAGGTGGCGTCACCTAGGTACGGTATCCTTGAGTGAACCCGTAAGAAATTAAGATCGATGAACACGCGGTATTGCTTACAGATGTCGGTCTCGTTTGAATTGACTGAGAACGACGATGTGTATATTAACTGCCTTCCTTGCCTTACCTAGGAACACATGATAATGATTATTTACAATAACATATTGGGCTGATACTTCTGAAAGAAATCAAACTGTAAATGACAACACAGAGCAAAGAGTAGTAAGCCTTCCAGAGGGGTGGTTCACGAAACCTTTCACATACTTGTGTTGTCTGTAAGTTTGTGATAATTGTTCAGTGACATTGTTGGGCTTGATTGCACAAAATCATCAGCATGAAATACGTGTACAATCATTAATTCGCTTTCATAAATATCCATTTTCAACAAAGGATCGCCAGTTTTCTGTGGTAGATGTGTATTTATTCCTCTCTCATATGGGTCATTCGCCACGAATGCATTCAAATGTATCGATTTGTGTTGTAATAAGATACGTTTTTGCGATCAAATTTTCTGTAAAAACGATGAATTCGACTAATCGTGTGCCAAATTAAGTTCATGATTATGCAAAATCTCTCGATATGCCGCGTTCAGTATTATGAAAATCTACCATTTTTGCAATCGTTCACATCATTCATATCCATCAAAATACAAGTGGTAACCACAAAGTTTTTCCGAGGTTTCTCCGAGTAGCAACAACTAAGAAATTCAGAGTGCGTTCCACCCATTGAAACTAAATAACAAAACACACTTAAATGTAGATGGACGGTTGTGAACATGGAACGAAAACGGCTTACTGTGATAATGGCTTTATGGGTGTAATGTATAACATAAATTTTAGGATTTTCCAAAGTGCTCACATTGACTTTAATTTTTCCTATTATCCCCACTGTGGCTTGGATAACAGATAATGCGTGCCTCACATTATCAGCAATACACGTGAATGATACATAGGTAAGCCACTCATATTAAGGTATTTGGCATGCACCGGGCGCTACTAATTCCCTTATTACGATAATGCAGGACGGTGAGGCTGCATAAAGAACCCCGCTCCTACGATAGTTATTCACGACTTTATTGCACCGACAAAATTATATCAGTATCAATGTATACATGTATCATTATCCCCTCCCCTATCTCCCTCCTTCTGTTTCACGCACACAACCAAGACAAAACACATATATACACGTATCAAACACACGTATCTCTTTATTTCTGCCTCCCTTTCTCCCCTCTCACTTTCAGACTGGTTTTCATATTCTTCTCCCAATCTCTCTTTCTCTCCCTCTCCCAATTCATAGCTCTTTCGCTTATATCAATATTCTTCTTGATTGTTTTGCGCTTCTCCCTTTTCAATCGAAATGCATGGAGGGCATCGACAGGAATAATTAGATGACGATGATCATGGAATTCTATATTATATACGTGAACGTCACTATAGTTTTATAAGGCAAAAGAATAATGTGGAAAATAGAGATTGGAAGTTGGCAAAGCCTCCATTTAACCCAAATGCGAAAATATGACCAAGTTAAGTAAATTGAAATAATCCAATTTTAACGTTGCCTTATGTCTGGATCATGCAAGTCAACGGTCCATATTCAACTGTCTTTACCAGACACGAAGCAATTTGATGTATTATCGTTGTTGCATGTAAATACTACCGTTATTATGTTTGCATCAACTATTGGTTGTTCTAGAAAATCTATTTGTAATACCTTATTACCTCGCCATGCGAAGAGAACACCTATGTAAACAAAATTTCGACACAGTATACATTAACAGAGCGATATACAAGTAGTGTTTTCCTATCGCAAGAGAAAATGTCTAAGTGATTTAGGATGTTCGAAATGATTTTTTTCTGCTTAATTCTTCAGTGATATATATTTTGTCGTATTTCATATCAGTTATAATATTCAATATGTTGAATACATTATATAAATGAAGTAAACCACATGTGGTGAATAGATTTATGGAAGTATTATGATCATAGTTTTGTTGAACGTTGGAAACAAAAATCAATTAAGATCTATCCTTAATATGATACGTATACAAAGCAATGGGACATGAATATCATGTGGAGCAGTATATCATGTGACAAATAATGGCTTGAACCCCAAATATCACGAAAATGGATGTTATCATGGACGTATAGTTGTTACAGTGCAAGAGCTACACTTAAATGTAAGGGGGTAGCGATTGTAAAGACTACGAGAGTTCTAATGATAAGAATGCGGTTTTGTCATAAAAATAGGTATCATTCTTATTTGAGGTTATACAAGGAAAGAATCACATCAGATTATCTTTACAAATGAAACGAAGTGTGAACCCGTTGATGACAGCAAAACCATGCCACCATGGTTTCATCTCGTAATCATGATCACAACCCTAACCTTAAAACATAGAACATTTCGTTTCTTTTCTGATATTCTCACAACAGTAATAACGATGAAAGTAATAGAAGTACGTGGGTTTTTTTCTTGCCATGATATTATTTCTCTACAAAGGTCTAGGGTGTACGAAGTAATGCTAGACCATTAACTTGGAGAATAGGACATGCATCATTCTTGTTGAAACCCACTCCACCATCCAACACGACACTTACGAAAATCTAGATCATCGTTAAAAGCCTACACTACACCCATTACAAGTAAATAGTATCGCCTTCATATGGATGTAATTCACCCCAAGAAGTGAGCTTGATATGTTCCTCAAATCATTTATACCACACTTACCTGTGCCAACGTCTCTTGAACTGCACTCACCGGCACTAGATTGTTTATAGATATGGGGTCCTATTCTGATATTGAAGTAGCGAGGCGATAGCTGTGTCCTTCAAATTACACTTCAGGTAATATTGTATTCTTTTTCTTCTTCGTTGAGGAGACGGTATTTTTAGCCGCTGGTTGCTCTCCAAATTGCGGGTTTTAATCAAGGCTCGCTTACCATCACGGATTTCCCCTGATACCGACATACTGCACGAAGGGTAGGAGCTGTTACTAAAAAGGTGGACACGATGGATATAACTCTACAAGAGTTGCCCGTTCGTTCAGAATGTCTCCTGATTTTGCTCGCTTCCGTTTTCTTCTCGCTCATCCTGACCTCTTTCATCTCCCTGTCCTTTAACAGGCAAACAAATGTAGATATAGATTAAATATCTGACTTTACGTGAATCAGTGCGATTGTTTCCTCATTAGTACTTTATTTTAGTGTGCCTCAAAGTCTGTTATTATTTCATCTCATTTGTCCAAAGATATTCTCTCTACTATTTTTTTAATATCCTAATTCGCATGACCCATTTCTCCAAGGTACGAGATTAATCACTATCCACTCTCTCATAATGCACAACCACAAACATTTGTCACATTCCACGGATACATTCAATATGTAACCCCCTGAATGTAATCGTTATGTTAACATTTCGCTGTGACTGCTAAAAATTTCACCAACCCAACATCTCTCTCCCCTCCCTCCCCACTCTCTCTCCCTCTCCCTCTCTCTCTTAACGAGTTAGTCTCTTTTTTTACTTCATGTTGGAGAAACACATGGACATCTTAATTTCTGCCAACAATACAATGTTTTGCCTTTTCCTCCGAAATTGTTGTCACTTGATGACGTAATCTTTAAAACCTTTAAGTTTCAGAAATACAGATACAGATACAGATGATATTCATTTATAAGCTGAAACCTCAAATTTATTGCACGGCGAGTACATTTCGTGCACAAAGTTATATGCCAACTGTGACTGTGACTCAATGCCGCATCTTTCCTTTAAGATTCCTCGGCGGCTTTGCGGAGCCAAGAGGGAATTCGACTTTGTCAAAGATGACTTGTCTTCATCTGGCAGACGATAAATCATGCCAGCACAACCGAGGTGCAAGTAATCGAAATTATGTTTTTCTTTTTTTCTTTGATATGCCGGCTTTCTCCGACTTCATTCATCTTCGCAATCTCCGAACGTCGCCATTGTTCTGTTATTTGCAATTTTCGATCAGTTGTAACACAATGACCAGCCACTCTTTATTTACAAGCCGACTTTTCCACTTGCTAATATGAGGCGACCTGGAGCCTGTGTTCATTAAGTTTGTTTGTGTCATTCGGAGCACAAAGGCCACGTGAATATGAACACCAAAGACTGCAAGGATAACAATCCGTGTCCGTTGCATTATACGGTCACTTTATTAATGTATTAAAATTGAAATATTTATGTGCAATTATGTATGTCAGGTTGACTATGTGGTGTATAACAAAAAGAGACAACCATATATTTGTGTTTGTATGTCTGTAATTACATAGTGCCGTGTTTGTTTGTGGGAGAGAGGGGGGGGGGGGGGGGGGGAGGTCGAATGACCTACTGTATTTACATGTAAATGTATGCATATGTAATGTACGTACCTAGTTAAATGTGGTCGTGGCCCTGGGATAAAAAAGAAAATCGTACACAAATCACTAAGTAACTAACTTACAGTGAATAAGGTTAGAAAATTGCGTTATTGATAGATTTTTGCGTAAGTAATACACACTTTAGCCTACAGATCAGCACTTGTATGTCCCTTATAGGGTTAACACAATGAAAATCCAGACCATCGCACAATCCACCAGGGACTCGGGGAGGGTTCTATTCTCTCTGTTATGCAGTCCAAAAGTGCGCCTCTGCTCCAAATTACGTGTTATGTAGGTCTGCCGATCTACTTACGATAGAAGCAAACCGATTATCCGTCTCATAAACAAAATGGCGCAGGCCGTAACTAAATGGAGCTTGAAAAGGTTGAAATAATCCTCAGGTTTATCTTCCGGCGTGGCTTCGTTCCTCTCTTAGGCTGACGGAGAAAGCAGAGATAGAGAGAGGGAGAAAGAGGGGGAGAATGGAGAGCAGACCCGAGAGGCATGTTAAGAAACAGGTGAAGGAACCGGTTTCTCATGAGACCCTACGTAAACACCCTTAAGCCAGCTTGAGCCCCAATAAAGTGGCTTATTGCTTTCTCGTGAGGAGTAATAACATTACGCATCTCTAAGCTCAAGGAGAAATGGTAGTTAATAGTATGGAGCCGCCGTTCAGTTCAACATCCTTGCGGCTTTATAACTGAATATGATATTTTGTCGCCGGTTATCAAAAGAACAAAGGGTGATGGGATCGTGTACGTCATCGTGACAGGTATAGCCTGTCAAAGCACCATTATCCGGGAGTTAATGACGCTCAAAATGACTCTGGCTACGCGTTTGAAGATGAGAAATTCAGATCATGTAGTTACTTAATTACGATCGGTTATCCTTTTGCCCCCCCCCCCTTTCTTGCGCCCTCTCTACCCAATCCCACAACAATCCGGTGTGTGAGATGATGTAAGTATTCGAGAGTGAGAGGTAAAGGTAAGAAGAGAGAGGGCATGGGAACGTGATGGGGGATTGAAAAGTGAGACATCGCATCCGACGAATAAAACAGTCCTTTCGCTTTCCTTTTTTTCTGGAAATATTAGATGTGCTGTCAAGAATATCAAAATCAAGCCATGAAATATTGACATCATTGATCAACGCATGACATCCAATCACACAAACACACACACACACCAACAAACAAACACACACGCACTCACACACCCACTCACACACCCACTCACACACACATTCACACACACACACACACACACACACACACACACACACACAGCCATACACACACACACACACACGCACTAATACACTAAGAAACAAACATACACTCACACACGCGGGCACAATAATACCTACAGTGACGTACAGCGTACAAAAGATACGTAAGTAGATTCACAATTGATACGATTGTCAGATGATTCCGTTTCATTGCAATCTGTATGTGCGTGTACATATTACAAGTCCAGATGTTACATACGTGATGTATGCGCAATCTAGATGCGAATTTGCAAACGGGAACCCTAATGGATGACAGTGATGTTCCTTCTTGGCTTCGCCATTGTACATCTTGTAGTTAACCCTGTGTAGAAGGGACAACCCCCTTCAACGTTCACCATACCTGCCCCCCTGCCCCCCCCCCCCCCCTTTGTGGCAGTAAATGTATGTTAGCATCCTATATCAACTTTTACAACTTCCCACTTAGTTTTAAACAGCATGAAGCATGATTACTAGTACCAGAATTATAGTAATAATAATGGACTATTATTCTCTCATCTTCTACTTTGCCAGCATATTGTCTGACGCTGTGGCCATATCACTGTTAAACAGGCTCCCCTCAACATGCTCGAGAAGATACGAATATTCACAAGGTTTACATTAATTGGGTTCTTGATTTCGTGACTTGACGTCTTAAGAATGTATCCTAGGAGATGGATTAGATATGATCTTAATGATACACGCAGAAGGACACGTTTCCTTGAGGAGAATCCTAGTCATGCGCGCTATGCACTGTTGATCTGTCAGCCCCACTCATGTACCACATGTAGCCGATACATTCAGCTGTCAGTCGAAGGTTTCACCCATCCACGGTTAACACTTTGCGTATCAAGTGTGGATTTATTCACAAGTAATACACATAAATCACATAGAACGTCAACTTATCTGGTACACATAGGGTTAAAACTCCAAAACGGCTCATCATACGCATGCTGAGTCGAAGGATTATAATGATATCGGGGTTAATATCTGAGAAATCTAGATTTCAAATTGCAATATTCGCCCCGCTTTAATCATAGAAGTCATATTGCTTTCTGATATGTATGATATCACCCTTTTTGTCATGGGGATGATTTTGTGAACTTTGCAATTATTCTGGGATTATTTTGGGATCCAGTTTAAGCATGACATGAAATATGAAACTTCTTCTCAGAGAACCTGAACTTTTTCTTTTATAAGTAAGTACTAAGTAGTATATCAAACGAGACAAACCGATTGTATAAGCATTAACAAATTTAGATCCCGTGAGCAATATCTAGACTTCGTTATCTACGATGCAGGTAAATCCCAACGATTGGCATGGTGGGGACGTTGCTCGCTTCCTCGATATCGCACAGGACTGCATCGATATCGATATCGATATCGTATAGGACTTATCGACATCGATATCGATATCGTACAGGACTGTCAAGTTCGACATCCAACATAATCTTAGACTGATTATTAACAATAATAATAATAATAGTCCATTCTCCTATAGCGCAATTTTACAGTTAAGTCTCAATGCGCATAAAAGAGAAATAGAGAAAGAAGTAGAACCTTATTGATTCATCTTATATGTTTAATTCCTTCTAACACAATCGGGTCTTCAGGGCCATTGATGAATTCTTGCACGAATGATATACTGCAATTCCACAGAACAACAGTTTGTCTGGCGGACAAAGGGTGAATTCATGCACGGATACATGCTTATCGCTGCACAATTGTAAAGAAAGAGACAGAAATATCATATCTGGATCTCAACTCTGCCTTACTTTGACAAAAGGAAGCAGGTGGCGAATCACTCAAATTTGGGTTATTGGTACTTGTAGATATAACCCAGCATTCCCTACATACAGAAAAAATCTGGAGTAGAAATATTCATTCTGCTGCGAGATATTTAATCTCGCATGATATGGTGTTGCACTGATGGATATGCAAGTGACATACACATTTTGCTCATTTGCAAGAAAAGTCTCTTTTGTTAGTTGCTTCCTTTTGTCTAAGTAGGGCAGAAATGTTCTCAGGAATCCCGGCTCTTTCATAGAACCGCCGTATATATTATACATATCTCCCCATGAGGAACAATTATAGCAAATAAATACATAACAACAGGGGAGCTAAGCCTCCCTAAGCCTCCCTCCCCCATTTCTTCCTGTCTTCACGGAGGATAAGCATACCAAACTGGCGCCTCCTAGATCCCGTTCATTTCGTAACCCTTGTCTCGGTTTTTATCTGACCCTGCAGGAAGAGCCACAGTGACCCTCATCCGATGACCCGGAAGCTAATGGGACGTCCCGGCAGGATATGGTGCTCCGTGGGGGCCACGCGAGGCTGAGAGAAGCGTACGTCAGCTCATCTTCTCATCACGTGATTGGTTGAAGGAGGCGCCAAGAGCCAGCCACCAGGTACGTGGATCATGTAAAGACAATGACGTATATGGCAAGCGTGATGCTCTAACAAATATACATCGTTCATAATCTCAATCAAACATGATATTTTTTAAAAAGTTAACTTTTGTTTATTTGAGCTCCTGAGTTCTCTCAGAATATTTGTTGATTCTTGAAATGTTATCTTTCCCAATGATCCGATGATTTTCTCATCACTGTTATAGTAAATTAACCATCATCTTCACCAGCTAGCTCTTGTCGTAATCTTCCCTTTCCTTTCTCTACTCCTTATTCTGTTCTAAGCACCATTGATCTATTTTTGTTATCTGTCTTGTGTTTTTACTGTTCTATCTTTGTCACTGTCTGACGATGATCAAATTATAGATCCGTTAAATCTGATTAGAAATCTTCACCTGCCCGTAGGGATACTATAATCAACGTCTTCCGAGCCATTTAATCATTATCTTCTCTCCCTGTCATCTGCTCGTAGTCAATAACTAAAATCCCTCGCTTTGACTACTTGTCTTTGGTCTCCTGAATCTGCTTTACAATTACTTCCATCTCCTTCTCCTGTTAACTCTCTTCTCCGTCTTGCATTCCCGCACTTCTGCGCCTTTTCTTCCACTAAAACCATCTTCCCTCTGTCATCCACTGCCGGAGGGCTGTGGGAGGTAAATGCCCGCCAACGACTCCCTAAATCTTTCAGGCATCGGGTTTCTTGTACGACCAACGCGCTACCCGAGGGACGCTCTCTTCAACTACAACAGATTGTTGGCGATCGAGCGTGCAATATTGACATTTTCGCCAAATGGTTCGCGATATCCGCGCGGTAATTTGATAAAGTCGGCATCAAATCCATACGGATTTATGGAAACTTTGGAACAGAAAAGTGTTGAACATCAGGAGTATTATCGCTATGCTGGGAAGAAAAAAAACATTGCTTCGATGCTCTATTGAATACATGATGAGTGGGAAAAGGGAAAATCGCTCTCCATATTAAATACATTTTGCACGTTTTAGGCTATGTGTTGTTTTGCGATGTTGTACTCTGTATAGAACATTTATCTCAGGAAGGTTGGCAGAAAAAACAAGAATCTAACTACCATGATTAATGTATGCAAATCGAATCGCTGGGATTGTTTTCGCCACTCTACGCCTTATGAATGATTAAATTTCTTTTAAAATCGTACTTTTGAACGTCACATTGATAGATTACACGGAAACTTTTGGAATGGAAATACACATATTGAAGCATTTGACAGCATTTCATTTAAACCCTTGAATGATAACGAGAAAAGACTTCCATCAGGCTCCTATCTGCAGAAAATGTTCTAATTTGACAACTGGTAACTATGGTAACTAGGAGAAAGAACATAATGCCGGGATGTCATTGGAAATGTTATTACAGATAAGTCGTTCCTCGGAGATCAATTAATATAGTTACCGTACATACCATACCGGTAAATGGTTTCGTGACTCAGTATATGCTCAGTATATTTGTGCCACATAGGAAGAAAACGTCACTCTAGCAATAAATCTACTCGCTCCGTACGACCAAATAACACAGTATTATAAAACACATGTTTAATTGGTCTGAGTGTTGTATTGTATCTCGTATCCTACCAAATATTCTTCCTTCATTCGTGCTCTTTATTTCTGTTTATTATCATTTATCATTTATCTTTTCCCCTCTCTTCACTTGCATACTCACCCCTGAATGCATTACAGTAAATTATTTGTGGAAGGCAAATCATTTAGTGCATGTAACATATGTAGAGACAAATTCCGAAAAAGATAACAGAATAAATCAATTACATCTGCTGATTTGCTTGATAGCTAAATATGTAAAATACCGATCGCGAAAATCACATGTACCATTTATTGCTTCAATCTCAACGCGCTTAAACCATTCCGTTTTGCCCCAATCATTCCTTTCCACTCCAGGATGCGGTCTCTGCCGTACGATACATTCATGGGCGCACTCTTGGCGGTGCTTGTTTCCATGGAGACGACCAATGCCGTGACGGCCTGGCCCTGTCCGTTCCGCTGCGAGTGCGATTCCCGGCAGCAGACCGTCAGATGTACCTTCGTCAGTGGGTTTCAGTGGCCCACGGTACCAGACGCTCTCCCGAGGGACTTGAGATCGCTGCACATCTCCGATCAAAACATCACTGTCGTGAATGCCTTCTCGCAATCGAATCTCGTCAATCTCCGGAAAGTGGAGATAGTGAGGAGCAACATCCGGGAGTTGCAAGACAATGCCCTGGCCATGGCGCCGAAACTAAGACGTTTGAGTTTAAGCGAGAACTACCTTTCCACAATTCCGCGAGCAGTGTCGTCTGTAGGTCTTCTCCGGGAGCTGGTGTTAAACAACAATTTCATCACCGTGCTTACACCCGCGGACTTTCAAAATTTGACGAAATTGCGGATTTTAGATTTGAGTATCAATGACATATCTAGGCTCCCGTTAGGGATATTCAATCCGTTGACGGAACTAAAGAGGCTGAATCTGAGCTATAACACCATCGAGGCGATTCACGACACTACATTCAAGAGCCTGACGCAGTTAGAGGACCTCTCGCTTTCTCAGAACAGAATCGAGGAGCTATCTCCGACCTGGATGGATTCTCTTCTGTCACTGTGGATCCTGGAAATGAACGGGGCCATCGCGCAGCAGAGCCAGACCGTCCACCTGCTACCGGAGACCTCCTTTTCCCGGTATCCACACCTCCAGCAAGTGAGGTTAGCAGGGAACAAAATCCGGGACCTACCGTGTGATTCTCTACGGACCATGCACGGCTTAGAACTGTTGGATCTTAGCCACAACAACATCGGGGAAATCCCCAATTTTTGTTTCTGGGGAATGATATCGCTGACAGAACTGCTACTGATCGCGAACGAGATCACGCATGTAGGGCCGATGTCGTTTGACAACGTGACAAGTCTCATGACGTTGGACTTGTCGTCGAATAAGTTGCAATCCCTGGAGCCGTTTACGTTTGGGTGGACCAGGCTTAATCGTTTGTATATGAATGAAAATAACTTCCGGGTGATCACGAACGAGACATTTGCGGGAGCGTACGGACTGTCACAAATCTTCCTTCGGTCTAACGAGGTGATGGACATCTCACCAGAAGCCTTCTGGTACAACGGCTATCTGCAAGCTGTGGACCTGCGCGAAAACAACTTGACTGCCATCAATTCGGAATTTATAAATCTGACATACTTAACATTTCTCGCGTTCACTGGAAACGATATAAGTCAGATCCAGATAAACGCCTTCGAAGGCACTTCCATACAACTTATATATCTTCACAACAATAGCCTTACCACGCTTCCGGAGAGCATCCTCTCGTACATGACCATGCTCAACATCATCACGTTGAACGGGAACCCGTGGCATTGTGACTGTAAGATCAGGTACCTCTGTGAGACGATAGTCCAGGCCATGGAGACCGGAGAGTATTTCCCCTGGGTCGACGGGTCTGAAAACATGAGGTGCGCTACCCCGAAATCCTTCCAGGAGATGGAAATGGGTTCGGCGAAACCCTTCAACATGATCTGCACTACCCTTGCGTCAGCACTCGCCATTCAACTGATCGTGGGACTGTCCCTGTCAGCAGTAGCCATCAGCACCGCCCTCTACGTCGTACAGCTCTACTGCAAAGCTAAGAAACTGGAGCGAAATGGAAGTGACACAGGAAAATGCTTGGCATAGCGAGGGAAATCTCAAAACGCGGACGATATCTTGGTGTAGCATTTAAAGGTACGATGCTCCATGAAAAATGAGAAAGTCTTGTAGGTCTAATATTATTAGACGATACACAGAACACAATTTACCAGCTAACATTAGTATGCTAATATTTGAACAGGTACATTTGGTACACTGATGTGTATTAAACATGTGAAATAAACTTTTATAACAAGTTTTTCAAAATCTACGAATGAATGTTGAACCTTTTCAAAGACGCAATATCAAACCCAAATAAATGATAAAGAACCACTTTTGAAAGTAGCGTAGTTTCTTGGGCGAATATCGCACGGTGGACAAGTGTTTACTATAACACCTTAAATATGTCGAATGTTCTTTAGTTCAGCATGAATAAATGAATATATTACTCAGATGCCACATCCCAGACCTGTCTTAAAAACAGGAACAACAATCCGCGTGTTTACGACCGGTGACTATGAACGTTATACATGAACGCGATATTTTCAGGAAAATTAGTTGAATTTGTTTGTACAAAATTGCAACTTGATGGTGTACAAGGAACTTGGGATTCAAACGAAGACAAGATTCCGGGACTCTTTTCGGTCCAAGTAGCCAACATTTTCAGTTGAAGGTAATTGTTTCTTTGTATGGGAGCACACTGTGCTTTAGGCAATGTTCATGTACTAATTTATACATTTTGTAATAAAATATTGCACATATATTAACTCAGATGTGATGCCGGTGATTAATAGAAATGGCATTTCTTGTAACTTATGCATTGTTAGTGCTGATCATGTGTTGAGAACATTCCAAGTCATGTCGTATCATTGTTATTGTCTACCCAAGACTCACACGTCTAAGGTTGTATTTTGATACGCGCGCTGTGCCGTGAATTGCAATTTCGTACGACATGTTGAATGTATAGAGACATGAACAAAACAAAATGTGTTCAAGATATTTCAAGATTTTTTTTCCCGTCAATGGCGTCCACGGAAGAAATGTCGCATTCATTTTCAGTATAATTCTATACCTCCCACCGATTGCATCTCATTCAACAAAGTGTTTATTAAATTTAAAAATAGAGCAACACGAGTGTTGCCCTACTTCAGATACATTTTGTCCATTAGTCCTTGATAGGACACATTGATTTCCCTGGCACAAGTTTTGAAGAGCTGCGATGAGATATGCTCTCCGATCTATGACACTGTAGTAAATAGTATTCCATGCTGATTATTTCCAATCGAATTAGAAGCTGCAGAATGCGTTAGGTCGACCATCCTTGGTAAATGTTCTTTTTTGAGAAAACGTATGTACGTATTTGTCCTATATTATGACATTTTAAAATGATGATTTCTTAATGACAACCGCTTTGTTTGTCCATTGGCAAAGCTGTATCTACTAGTCGGTAGATTACATGTAATCTTGATTGTCTGTTTGCAAAAGAAATGGTTTAACGGGCATGTTCATAATCGCACAATCTTTAAGAGCTTTAAGGGCTGAACTGTCACATAGTATCCGTACAAGGAAAACAAGCATTTGGCTAGAACACATGCTACTTTTATCAACGAATTTGTTCATCCATGAAGACATTTATGAATCTCGCTTCTCTGACAGTGGGTCTACAGTGTATAATCATTGCTGGAGCACAAATGAAACAAACATAACGCAAAATGTATATTGTCCGACGCAGGCATTATGGGTAGCGAACACTGTGCTCAGGTTAGCGCCCCTCTACTCTTATCATCTTAATTCCTTTAATGGCAGATTCGTCTTAGGCGGATATCGGTGTTATTAATGTGTTATGAAATTACGCTAGGATACATCAAATGAGTTTGTCATAACGCTCAAAATGCACTAATGTATTTGGTGACAAAATACGAGACAAGATAGCAGATTTACAAGAAAAATGGGAAACTAGGCTTAGCATAAATATTTTTTTAACGCTAAAAACATTGATGGATCGACACTTTCTTACCGCAGGAACAGGCGGTCGGACAAACGACAATAATCTTGGACAATGCTCATGCGAGTTTAAAAGAGAATCACTCAAGATGATTATGGATGGTTGCCGAATGGGTACTGAAAAGTGTGGAATATGACGTCATACCCAATGGCAAGGGGGAATTGTGGTAAACACTACATTACCGTAATAAATGGAGTGTCGGTCTGTCATTACCGTGAGTCCGACTCTTGTTTTAATTCAGGATACCAGGAAGGCATCATCTTAAGAGGATAAAAGCGTTGATGTTCAACGAAATCCGTCCCCGGTGATGGCGGCAAAACATCGGCTCGTGATCATGACCACTACTACTCTGCTCCTCGAAAAGCAACACGTAACATTCTGAAAGTTCGACTGCACACTATTTCACGAAAGCAACCAGAAACATCGCATACCCCCTATCCATTCGACCATGAAGGCAAGCAGATAGGGTTCCGTCTTTATCCCTGGCAATATCCCAATCAAACAACGAACTGAACAAAAATCCTTCTTTACCAAACACTATATGAGAACGATGTGCATACCCAGAGAAAAATGGCTCACTGGGCCTTGAAGAGTTAATATTGGTATTGCATCCCGTGAGCTCGGAAAAGTTTGCAACGACATAAGGTACAGATCCAATTTGCCCTCTACTCGCAAAATAGTGTTATAAAAAAAATTGCGGAGAATGAGTTCGTCATCAGAAAGAAAGGCGTTTTATTTACTTCTTGAAGAAGCGAATGACCGCGTTAAGATATGCACGCCCAAAGCACCGCGAAGCCTAATCAGAGACCGGGAATTCCGTCCACAATAACAGGATAATACATATTTTATAACCGACAGCGGATTTAGAGCTCTTGCGGATCAGAATATCTGCGGTAGTTTATGTTGTTAAGATATATTCGTATGAGCTTGTGAGATATACATATTTATAATGTATGATCATCTATTATCTAAAGTGAAAAAGATGAATATTACATCATTATACAATCGCGTGATCTCAATCCCTCTTCCTCATCTTACCTCCGTTTTCACCATTTTTATCTCCTTCTCTCTCTCCTATACTCTTTTCACCTTATTTCTTTTATGTAATTCCACTCTCATTGATCTTCCTGACAAAAAAAAATATTCATACTATTTAGGGAGTCATTGGTTAATCATTCACTTCTGTGTTTTTCACATCACTTTACGTTGTCGTATCGTTATACATAACGATACATTGTTTGCTTCATGGTGTAACCATGTAGTGCACACAAGCATACAAAAGCAACACTGGTTTCAATATTCGTTATGAAATTGATTCTGTTATTGATTTCTGCTGAGCTGCGAAGAATCAGAGCAGATGTTTTACTTCAGACGGGAAGCAGAAATCCAATTATCCTGCTTTTTTTATCTTGTAATGCCTTTATTTCGTAGTGATACGTGAGTTTTTATACATCAATTATTCAATTAAAGTGTGGTTTCATTTTAGGAATTTTAAGAATACTAACATTTAAAAGACAATTCCCGCCTATTTCGTTCTCTCTCACATGAATATTTACACAGAACGTAAGCCAGTCATCGTAACCATTCCTGATTGTATACACGAAAAACATGAGGTGAAATAATGCGATGAGGTTAAAGAACCTTACCATAAGCAACAACAAGGTCTTGCCATGAAGAGATTGAACAAGAGCAAGCCGTGAACACTGTTTATGTGATGGCTTTGTATGTGTCATGGTTTATGCCACGATTGTGACATTTTGTAATTTGTATGTATCGCTTTGATGGGAATTTTCACATTCAGCATTTGTAATGTTTCTTATCTTGATATTCCACTCCGAAAGTAATAGCTATGCAAATCACTCTAATCGTTGTGAGGAACTTTATTAATTTATGGATTATTACTATATCTCCATGATGTGCTAAAACTGTATATGTAGCATCACGCTTCACACGCGCATTGATATCCAAATAGAATTGGTAACCATGTTAATCACGTGATATGTGTTCATGTAGAGGGGTGTATTTCAAGTTCATGAGCCATTAAGAAGTAATGCATCCTTATAGAAAGATTACAAATAAAAGATGACTATCATGACTGTGATGGTTAAAATCAAACTTGTTTAGGCGTTTAATGTAATGCAATTGTATGTTGATCTAATGTTTTGTTCAGCATAATGTCTTTGAGAAGCGTTGATGTATTTCTACCTAAAGATATTCAGAATAAAAAATGATGGTTATTAGTGCGCTGATGATGCTTGTGTATGTTATTCATTCGAATTTTAGGGTATGTCTATTTAGAGGTTCATGTACGTTGCTGAGGGTAAAAGTAAGTTCAGCTTTTACTCTTGGAATTGAGATGAAGTTCATGTCATGTGTTGTTCGGTTTTGAGACCTAATTTGCCTGTGTATGTGTATGTACATAAATGCGTATTACGTCTGATTGCGTGTATAATTATGTGTGTGTATGTGTGCTAGTATAGGTGGGTATAAATATATATGTGTGTGCATGTGCGCATGCGTGTATATAATGTATATATATATATATATATATATATATATATATATATATATATAGGTAAGCGATTGAGTAGTGGTACACTGCAATATGTAATAGTGCTCGACTGTGTAGGAGCTGAGTATAAATAATTTATTGGTTGGATGCTTAACTTAAGCTGGTCGTACAGACTGTTTCACCCGAAGGATCGTCGCTCAATAAATTATTTATATATATATATATATATATATATGTGTGTGTGTGTGTGTGTGTGTGTGTGTGTGTGTGTGTGTGTGTGAATATGTATCTGTTGTGACATGTTTCATTCGCTGTACTAAACATAACAGCATGGTATTCTTCGTGTATTTTCTAGACTATGTGTGCGCTATAAAAAAAAAAACAACCATTGCATCACTAGTCACTAGAAATAAAAAACACAAAATTTACCAGAAAATATGTCTACATATTCAGTTTGTACATAATTTACTGCATTTCAGAATTGAGAAGATACAGTTAGGATTCATATGACGCAGAATAGGAAATAGCATAAAAGAATAAATATAGCCTATCTCAAAGAAGATAAGAAAGAAAAAATATATGTATCATTCTATACCATGTCTGCTACGACTCGATATGTGCAGTATATGCGTTTAGTATACAGATAATCATAGAGATATATAGAATACATTTATAACAATTAACATTATCATTTCATCGAAAAATCTAACATAGCAAAATCGTACATTTTCGTTGTAATCCTGATATAACACGCCTATATACGCTAGTTGGCAGACTGACAACTAATTATGCCTAATAAAAAACAGTCGAGCTTGTACAAACATAATCATTTGTAACTGAATACAATGTATCATAACACGTGAGCGTATATTATTATGATAAAACACAATAATTACCCCGTCACCAAAGAGCGTTTGTGCACTGTATTGTGCTAAATGCACAGCTTAACAACAGTTGTACATGTACTGATTATTGGTACGTTCAAAATATATACGCAAACATAATATCCTGAGTACAATTTGTCAGGCCAGTAACGGTAGTAGCATGACATATCTTGTTAAAATAAGTGAATTATTGTCGAATTTGTTCAATACAGTGTATTTGTATTCAGGATGGCATCCACACACCATCCTGAAATGAATGGAGATTATGATACATGATAACGCAAACCATCACCGTTGATAGCAACCCTAATAAATTGTTTGGTAAAATGAATTTTCCAAAAGAATAGAACCTCTATTGATATGATTTCTGTTCTGCAAATGCAAATGTGCTCCAAATGTCAGGTTCAGGAAAAAAGTATGTCACAAATATATACCACATATATCAGAACTCGTACATCACTGTATTCAAAAGCAGTTGTACAAAAATATACATACGAGATTGGACATCTATTATCCTTCACATTCGTAATAAAGAGAACAGGTATCAACATATCGGGCGGCAAATACAAATGAAAGAATCAAACCACTACCCTCTCATCAAACGAAAGCAGATCAGAAACTTGAAGGTGAAAATTAACCCAGAAGTCCGTAGTCACAGCATTACGCTTTATCACATGCTACCAACATTAAGATATTTCGTAATGCACACTTTCCCTAAAAAAAAAACACCCCGTAGTTTTATATAAAATAAGCAACATACACGTAAAGCCATTAGTTATATGAAAGTCTACGTGACGTCTATAACTTTTTGTTTAAAAATACTCTCCTTTTTTTATCGCAACATACTATTTTTAGGGGCACAAGCTACTAGCCACATTAGCGGTTGTATCTCAGTTGTTTCCGGTGCGGAGATTCGAGGCAGTTTGTGCAATTGTGTTGTGAAGACAAATCGACATTATCTTTGGCTATAATTTTGTCTCTAGAAGATAAAACTATATTAAAGACTGAAGAGGACTGATGAATATTATGGGAGGATGTGTAATGGGTCATTGCGCGCCTAGCATTCAGGGTGTTTATCAGAACATATCATTTCATATATTATGACGTATCCACCCGTCCCACACAAAATCCGCCAGCTACAGGGAACTACAGGAATTTTAGTTAACTATAGAATAAGTTCATCACAATTTCAGCAGAAATGGAAAGTTGGATGTACCTTACGTAGTCTGGGAGTATGGGCAGAAAAGGCCGCGTATTCACCACTGCACTTACTGTAAGCATAAAACCAGCTGCACGCGCTGATTGAAAATGCAGCGCGAAATGTGATTTGGGGTGTATTAATTAAGGTCGGATGGTAAATGTGTGGCAGCCTTGGAAGATGTGGTTCCCATGTCAATTAAAGACCATTAAACCACCCGATTTACGTAGCGGAACATCTATTTGGTTGTTGAATGCATGCTGATGTAAGGAGCTGGAAGTCTCCAAGGGGTTGGATCGCTTACTGTGTCACGGTCTGATGACACACCTTGCAATTTTTGCTAGGTCGTGAGAGTCTACAACGGTTTGACCGCGCTGAATGAGGAGGCCATTGGACACGTTTGACAGTCGACGTATGTTCATGTAGGACTAGAGTATAGGATGGATTGGATGAAAGTCGGGTCGCATTCCATCGCAAGGTTCGTATGGCGTGGCCTTAAACATCTTAGACGTGGTGTGTCGGGTCTCCGAGATGAATGTGGAGCCGAGGGTAGAGGTTGTGTGGTGGATTGGACGCGGGCTTCCATGGAGGGCGCTCTAACAGTGAGATCCGGCCCTTGTTCCGCTCATCCACCTTGTCAGCTACACCAAGGAGACAGGCAACGAGATACCAACCGAATAACACCATGCAATCGAACAATTATACGCAAAGTTAAGTAATAAATCTCCCAGTATCATAGGTACATTAAATGGATAATGAACCAATAGGTGCTTTCATGGCTTTGTACCGAGAGTGTAATCATATCGTCAGCGACATACAACGATGACAGTCAAGCACCATCCTCACATTCAGTTTTTTTTTTAGGTTAAGCGCAGCTGTATGTGAACATAAGATATCATAAAAGCTTTCACAAAAGTCGCGAAGTACACAGGAAATAATGATCTGGTAGGACAGGTGTTTTTAAGACCTAAGTTTTCAGACTTGACGATACAATTCATCATAGGAATGACAGTGAGTCGAACCTGGTAATGATTCGTTGTACTCAGCGAAGTATACGCACTTTATGTTTGAACGTTTAGAATATGCCGACTTGTTCATACGAAAAATAAATGGCAAATCTTTGTCCTATTTTTACTGAACAAAACCATGTGAGTTCTTGGTGAAATATACAATATCCTTGCGCAATTCTTAGCTAAAATTTGGTACACGAATACACAAATATAAGTATCTCGTCATACCGTGACATTGTCATTTTAATGAAATATCAACATGCCCAATGTTTTTGCTAAATACATTTTTTTGCACAATTTTCAGCATAAAGCGATAGAGGATTATCCACGGAGGACATCTGGGCTCCATTGCATAAAAGCTTACCATTAATGGTAACTCTGTACGTCATCTACCATGGTAACATCGCTTAACAGCTAATCAAGTTCAAGGTTTCCATATAAGTTGCCACTGGTAGCAAAGTACCATCAATGGTAAGTTTTATGCAACAGGGCCCAGTTATCTCATCTTAATATTTGACTTACCGTAGGTCTTCCTCGTCTTCTTCTGAGGGTCGTTGGTTGACTGACCACCCTTCATCCTGTAGCGATTTTGTGATGAGGCGCTTGAATTTCGTGCGCTCTGTCTTGATGACCCGGGTCGGCCGTTGGTGGCAGCAGCAGCTTTTGGTTGGGTGAAGATGCTGTTCTTGTAAGCGATCGTGATGGATGTCCACTCCGCCGTCTGGAAAGATTTAAAGATACAAAATAACATAAAAGGTGACAACTAATTATCTCAACGCATTATATGAGAACTAATATATATATTGCTCCGGTCAAGATATTTTGGATGAGGGGTAGATGGCTTCTCCTTTTGTGTAAAACCACTGAACGCCGACTACGAATGATTATCATCTTAACATTTATTGAGCACTTATGACTTGCTTCGATTAAGTTACTTCGTGTGACGGTGGTCGAGGTCTTCTCCGTTTCTAGAAAGCTTAATGACAAATTATCCTCTGAATTGAACTCAAAGCTGATTGGGAATGGGTCTACAGACATCTTGCTTCTGTGGAGATATTTTGAGGAGGGGTATAAACGTCCACTGACCTTATAAATAAATTCAGTGAGAAAAATCACTTCAAAATTTTGCTTCAATGTAACATTAACTTTGGTATGAACATCATATGAAAAATTTGATGACTTTACTTCTGTCAGAGGCTGTGTCTGAGAAAATGGAAGTAAAAATGTTTCATGAAAAGTTGTTCTAAGTTTCAAAATCATAGTTATTGATGACAGAACTATATCTATCTTTTCAGTAAACATGGTAAATTTTTTGAAAACCGTTATGCTTCAGTGAAGATGCTACGAGTGAGGGGATGAAATTGCACGCGACTCCTATGAATTACATCACAAAATTGGAGAAAATAATAGGATACAAGCATATCGTAGAGGAGAGAATCGAACGGAGAAGGTAAGAACGAAAGGAGAGTGAAAGGGGAGAAAAGGAGTATGAGTGATGTGTATGTTTGGGAGATATGTGAGAGAGAGAGAGAGAGAGAGAGAGAGAGGGGGGGGGGGCAGGGGAAGAGGGGTGGGGAGTGAAAGTGACAGAGAGGGGTGAGACAGGTAGAGAGTGGTGTAGAGAGAGAGAGAAAAAAAAAGGATGAGGGGAAGGAGAGGGGGGGGGGTACATAAATGTTCTCTAGTGAGGGTGTGCATGTGCTGATTTACATAAAGATAGCTTTTTGAGATCGATCACATTCTTCTCCAGAGAAGTCCTGGCAATCCAACTTCTTCGATATCGCCTTACATTGATATTAACCGAAATCTATCCCCCTCTCCATACACACGTGGTTGTTGATATTCGTATCTTGCTTTCTGTCCTTAGCAATTCTACTACACATTTTAGACTGGAAATGAATATTCAATTTCTACCAGGTTTCTGTTTAATTTTATCTGGTTGCACTTCAGAAATATTTTTGAACGAAACATGTGCTCATTGAATAGGCCATCACTCCATTAGCCGTGACGATGGTTACCACAAATAAACAAATATGACCGAGATGATGTTGGAATTGGTGACAATATTGACGATCATAATATCATGGCCATATTGGTAAAGCATAATGATATATAATGCTGATCAAACCATATAACATAAACAATTCATTATTGTCAACCCATCAGGCTAAAACATACATGAAGAAGAAAAAAAAAACAGTGCGCACTCGTCTTATAATATGTCTTTATCTCATAAAACAAATACCAGAAACATAACCGTTACCACGTAACATACAATATACAGTTAACGAAGAAACACCACACACACAAGATTAGTTACATATTAGTAACATAAACACGCACATTGAGCGGTCCGGACTCTTCTAAAATGTTACAATTACAGTGTTAGCTGCTGAAATGAAGTACACGTGACCTAAATTAAGAATAGGTACCTGTCAGACTCCCAAAGTGGCTCTGAAAAACAGCGAGAAATTGTGAACTCCTCCAAAGATACACCTGTTGTACGGAAGTGATATGAGCCGCACACTATAACTACACCTGCAATAGCGCGCGGTGTGTTTTATTGTAAGCGTCCGCTTGTAAACAAGGAAATCGTGTGTATTGTACTGTACGGCGAATCGTCTGCGAGAGCGGAGGCGAACAAAAGCTGCACGGGTAGCGATAGCAACACGGAGCCCAGGGGTAGGCATGCGACGACTTTGTTCGTAGAGGGCGCGAGCATGTTGGCTCTGTTACAGTAAGCTGTTTTGACAGCGAGCTAGTCATTACATACACAACGATGGAACTGGAGAACGAAATGTATGCAAAAAAAGAAAAAAAGAAGAAGGAAACTAAGTTGACATAATACCAGTTCAAACTCTACAAGGCTTAGGAGATTAAGGAATTTCGATAATGCATAATCATACACTAATCATATGCTATGTATTTTTCCCAATCATGACATAAAATAATACGATTTGGCATACAGCTAAATGTAAAGATTGGCCGGTTTTCATACAAAACAAATGAAAAGTAAAGTACAGCAAATGATTACCGAAATGATCAAGGCGATATTCTAGAACACCATTGAATAACTATTTTTTTCCTAGCAAATATTTTCAATCAATTTGTAATGGCTCCCATTTCAAATGATGTGCATTATTTGGGATGTTTTCCCCGCGCGGGGAAGGGGGGGGGGGGGGGCGAATGGACAGTGACCTTGTTTGCCCCATCAGTGTGAACAATCAGACATGACCTCCCCATCGATTTGCTATTTGTTTGTGTTTTCATTTGATTTCTACTCTGTCATTGATTAATTGATCCGTGTGGTTTACAAGGTAAGCAATGTTAATTACAAAACAAACACGCTCTCCTGATTCGCTCCAAATCTAGTTCGTGAAGAATCCATGTCCCCTGGACAATAAATGACAAAGAGTGCACCGGCCCCATTGCCTTTGTGTTTCACGTTCGTCGACTCCACTTATCTAGTCATCTGCCATGACCGTATTTGCACAAATATGTGACATAGATCCAAACAGGATATTATTTTGTATGGCACTGAAAGATTTAAATTTGCAGAATAAAAATAGGTCGCAGGATCCTGTGGGAAGGTCCCACAGTGTGATTGTATTCATTTTGATAGAAAAAGAAACATAAATGTTACGGGTCTAATATTATGAGGTTACATACGGAAGAGAGCGGTTGAGAGGGTGAAGAAGATAAAGAAACAGAAGAGTGGATGTGAAGAAGATGACAAATGATAACATACAAAAACATAATTGAACAACAACACAAATACCGTAATCCTTAGGGCCCAGCCCCAATGAAAAATTGACACAAAGTTTAGACCATATTTCCGTCTATAAGAAAAACAAGTGTTTACATGGTGCCATTTAATGTAATTTAAGCTCAGCAAGGTGTCATTCTCACCGCATCTGAGACGTCTTGAAACTTGGCAACGATGACGGGGATGAGGTTGAGAACGGCTCCCCAGTTGGCCACCTCGCCCGTGTTCAGTCCGCGGAACTTCTCAATCGTCTTGTGCGACGACATCTCCTGAAAGTTCATGTCCTCGTTGAGGTACTCTCGGCAGAACTCGAGCTCCCTTCGGATGCGCTCGGCAGTGGCTCGTTGCCGCTCGTGCAGAGTGAGGCTCATGACGGTCTCGCCGATGCAGCTGTGCATCTCATTGCACAGTCTCTGTAGGGTCTCCACGGAGCTCAGGAAGAGCTCGAGTACGTGGCTGAAGTGGGTGGGGCGGTCCCCGTCCAGTGTCTTGGACTGTTCGTAGCACTCACGCACCTATTGTTCAGAACACAAGTGATGATAAATATAGATTAACTCTTTATGTGCCATGTGGGCATTTTTTTCACCTGTAATACACACTAATCCCAAAGAGCAGCATTTTGTCTGGCATATGAATTAGGGCTAGATAAATTGATAACAGAATAATAGTGTCATTTTTTTTTATCATTTTACATGATATACGATGTACAACCTTTCTAATCTTTCCCGCTCAAATATTGTCGTAGAAGTACATTGACACCCACCTATTTCTCGGTCGCCGCCTTCTTTCGCAGGTCATTCCTTTTGTACACAGTAATGTACACACACCCTTTAAAGTCCCGACCATGCCTGTATCCAATTCAAGTTCCTCCCCAATTCCTACCCATAGCTATATCCATCTATCATGTTGTACCTCTGAGATGGTGCTGATGCTCGGTCCGTACGTCGTGTTCTGTCCCATGGCTGGCCGCTGCAGCGCGTCGATGAAGCTCCTCGTCTGCTTGTACAACTTCATGCACGTACCCTCTCGGAGCATCCGCAGCTCGTCCGCGAGCTGAGAGTTGACGCGCCCGATGTACGGCAGGACTTCGTCCGGGTTCTGCCCTGACGCCATGATGAACGACCGCGGTGACGATGGCGATGAAGAGAAAGACTGTGGTATATTGCACGCTTACAGTTGGCCTCGTGGTATGTTTGTGTGTCTAAAAGAATAAGAATATTGATACATTATTCATACTAAAAAAATGAAAGGATATGTTGTACAGTATATAAACATAACAAGCTGATGGTTCATTAATCCAGATTTACTTTAAAACTCTGAGAATTGATAAGAAATAATAATATCGTAAGCTTTGATAGTCAGTAGAATGTGGATCGTAAACTCTCAATACAAAAGATGCGTCTTCAAAGAGAGTCACAAATTTCCCTCCACACAATTTGATCAACAATGACTCTCTTCAATCAATAGCCTACCTTTCTCTATACCACATCACATGATATCAAATGTTGCCCTGAGTGACTACACTAAACTGCACACGCCCATACAGCCCATTAACTAAAGATAACACAATACCGACATTAAACATGAATATAACACCAACACAACACATTAGCTGTCGGCTTTGGTAACGTTCTACGGAGTCTTTTTAATCCGCAAGCGCGTGCGAGCACCATGACAACCAAAATCCTTTTTGTGTTTGTCATCAGATGGCAAACGCCAATACGAGCAAACACGAGTTCAACTTGAAATCTACAGATTGAAGCAAGGAAGGCAATACTAGAGCCAGAATTAAACTTACTTAGAGCCGCGTAATACAACTCATTCTCGGTATGATCAAAGAGCCGTAGGAACGGAAGACGATATTCTTTGAAATAATCTTCAATTACGAATGAACAATGAGAATTCACTGAGTAAATACATGGGTGGCTTTAATGGCAAAACATTTTTAAGCAAGACATTGGACCCGGATAGCTTCGCGTTATCTGATAGACTTTGAGCAGAAATCTAAGACAGGACTCTCTTTTCCATTCATGTATTTTGAGGTTGGTGTGTCATGATTATTAGTATTAGAAAGAAGGGTTTTTTTTATCATTTTATTTGTTTAATATGATCCCTTCACCCGTCTCTTATATCACCTTGATTGGTCATATTCAAAATCGTCTCCCTTCGTTTCGATTTCCCAAGCATGAATATCAATGTGCTTTAAATGTATCACCCACCCTACTTCATTTGTACCCCCACCTTTTTACCCAATGAGCCCTTCTTCCTCTCCCTGTGCCCTCCTACTCCCCATCCATCTCTACCATGTTTACAATATGCATGTCTCCCCCCCCCCCCTCCCTCTCTCTATCCCCGTCCCTTTCTCTCTCCTCCCTGTTGTACCCAAATCACTCTCCATCTTCTTCCACACACACATGCTAATTAGAAAGACTAATAATATGCTTTCACCACCGCTGGGTGCATTATAGATTAAATTAGGTCATAAAGATAACTCCTCAAGTACACAAGTTAATTCAATATGAAGATGGTCTTGGTCCTAATAGCCACATCCATGTTTTAACTCTAACTCTCTCAGTACAAAAGGGTCATGAAATGTCTAAATTACGTCCGTGGGCTTTTCCTGGCTTGGTACTGAGAGGACTTTAGTGCGGAGTGGCGTCGATGTTCACGGAGAAGACAATGAGTTATGCTCATCGATTCCCATTGACCGACCTTTATGCTCGAGGAATTCTTGTAGATTTGATTAAAAAGCTATCAACCTCGTCTAACATTGAGTTTGCTGCCAGGACAACAATGTCAACAAAGTGTGTGTGTGCGTGTGTATGTGTGTGTGTGTGTGTGTGTATGTATGTATGTATGTATGTGTGTATGTGTGTGTATGTATATATGCGTGTGTATATGTGTGTGTGTGTGTGTGTGTGTGTGTGTGTGTGTGTGTGTGTGTGTGTGTATGTGTGCATGGATGCGTAGTTTTCTACACAACACAGTATTTTCGCATATTCCAAATTACACTAACGTTGTCTAAAAAACCCTTTGCCTTTCTGTTAGGGGCTATATTTTAGCAGCCCCAAAATATAATATTCATGTGAATTAAACGTGTATATCTATTCATTTAGTTACCTCATCTCCCTACAATGTTGTACCTGTCTATTCAAAAAATTAATTATAAAACCACAGTATAAATCGCTAATAAAATCTCTCTCTCTCTCTCTCTCTCTTTCTCTCTCTCTCTATTTGGTGATACCAATCACGTATATCATTATTCATTTCCAAGAAACGTAAGCTCCAACATCATTTTAATATTATATCACTATCTGATACGAGTATCGCTATATTTAAATAACACGCAAATATAGATAGATAATAATGTCTACCGTACCAAAGTCGGCCGTATGTTTGCGGTACATATTGACGCAGTGTTTCTAAGGTTACGTTCCAACAAAACAGTAGTCACGGTGGCATATACGGTGTGTATAATGTCACGTGTAGGTTTATAGTTGCAAATATAAGGAAAATACGTCTCACGTCCTATGACTTCTATAGAAGCTTTACAAGCGCAATAAAAATGTTATTGGATTCAAGCAACAAGGAAAGAAGAATTAGGGAAGTAGAGTAGACGAGGTCATTCGCTCTGAGATTTAGTTTTCGTGAAGGTGATTATTTTGTATTTAAAACGGGTACGTGTTAGCCGGGGAGAATTGATCTGTGATTTAATCGTGAAAATATTGTACCGCCAAGTTCATTACAAATCATGTAGGCTTATACAAGTTTGTAATAAAAGCATTCTTTCTTAAGAAGCCATTATTTTTTTTGCACATTTTATTAGTTGTTTTTTTTTTAAGTTTTTTTTTATTAGTTTTTTTTTTCTGGAAGCCCCAGGATGTTATTCAAATTCGTGCCTTGATGAGCCATGCATGAACATTACTATTCCATAAGAATATACAATATATATACAATTCTTTTTACTACACATCTCTTGAAATGTGTAAATTTAAACTGTTGGATCAAAAGACAAGCGTTACTATTTTTAATGTTTGGTGTCTTAATTGTATGTTACGTTCTGCTTCTGTTTGCTTCTGAAGAGGACTGTAATATTTTTACTCATATCTTTATTTACCCGTTCTCTTTCTTCGAGAATTAGAGTCGTTCTCTCTACCAATAATCGAGAAACACTAGTTTCTTCACATATTTCTCTCTACCAATAATCGAGAAACATCAGTTTCTTCGCATATTTTTCTTTCATTCTTCTTCTCTTCGTCTTGATGCTTTTCTTCTACTTTCTTTTCACCAATGCTCTGAAGCGTTCAATTTTACGTCAAATGAATGGGAAATCGCTTTTCGAGAAGGAAAGCTATCAAGCTTAAGAGGAATTACAACAGGTATCACGCTTGAATGCGAATTTATTGTGAAGACACACTGTCCTATCCCTACCAATGGTGTGTTCAACTTGCTAGTAGTGTAGTGTAGGAGATGAGTGAATGATATGCTGGGTGGGCAAATCCAACATTTAAGAAGGCGATTACATTCATATTGAGATGTACATGTATTCGTTTAAAATGAAACAAGGATCTCGTTATATCTGTGGAAGGTGATCATCAGGGGTCCTGAGTTTGTGATATTTCAGTGATCGTTCTGTCCACTTGGATGATTTTCAAAAATATTGTTTCCAAGACATATTTCAAGTAGAGAACGATGTATAGAGTCTATTGGTAGGCAAATCCGTGTGGCATTTTGTAGATGATCTTTGCATACACAAGTGATATGTGTGATGGGTTTAAATACTTTTTCTCATCATGATTATATAAAGGAATTTGATTTCCACAACAAAATATACATCTGCATCTTCAAGATATGTACATTTCCTATGAATCCCACCTCTTATGTCACCGTCAGTTATAAATACCACCTTCTTTCTGCAAGCAAGTTCTGACAGAGGTTCGAGAAACATGTAACTGAAGAGTGTGCTGCACGTTAAGTATTCCTATATTTGATACATAGTAACTGAAAACTGGAGGGTGTTGTTTTTCCTTCTCGGAATTCCTTCACATTTCATACCCGCGAGGTAAAAACATGGCGTCAATGGATCATAAAAATTACTTCAGTACCCTTACACAACTCTACACCCTGATTATCATCCTGATTATGAGCAATATTGATGGTGAATTGTTTACAGTAAGTTGGTTCTGAATTATTTAACACTGTACAAAAGGCACTGATGAAGAAGAGGTTACTGCACAAAGAATGCGAAGATGGATGGTGCGCTGTCATAATTTATGACTGAGGTCAGTCATTTGTGTACTTCCTTGATATAACGTACGAAACGAACATCTCATGCTCACATGATTCGCCTTTTTAAAGGGCAGATTCCTCTCGTGTTTGACCGCTATCATACGTACAATTTTACGGACACTGACCGCAGACAGTAAACGGAAGAATATATTTCAACATAATCGCATCCCTTCATTCCCATGGGAAACATCTACATATTTTGCAGCGAACAATTAAGGTTTCAGCGTTTCATACAAATATTCATTAACAGGTATATGCCTACATGCATTTGTGCAAATGATGAACCAGCAGTGAGTATATCACGAGTATAATTCAGTACGACTAGACTATTCCACTTACTGCATTTATGACAACGATCGTACAGAAATGTACATACACATCGATCTGTATCGTTTACCTTACCTTGTCAGATGTGGTTATCTTCAAGGTGTACGCACTGGTATAGTCTCTCCCCGTCCCTAGCTATCATCAGCACCTACGTAAGTAATTCCCGTGTTTTTACCGAACATTCACAAATACCAGTTGATTGCTGATAGTAAAATCAACACTGATACGAACTGCTATTAGCGTGTAAGCTTAATACCAGTTGAGGCTTGCAAATACTAGCAGGTGTATGGATACACGTTGTTATTTATTTACTGCACGAACCCACATTGTTGGCACTCTTTCTTTCTCTCTCTCGCCTCGCCATGAATGAATGGGTCAGGAGAGAGAGAGAGAGAGAGCCATTGTGGGCGTCTGTAGTTACTATACCAACCCTGTAGTCGGTGTGCGTAGTCTGCTCATTCATACGTGTTTTCCATATTGGAACGTGGTCATCCCCGGGGTCATCCGCTCGAGCTGAATTAATTTATATCGATTGAATACTATTTTAGTTCAAATAATATTTTCTGCAATAGTTTATCAGCATAATATGCATCATGAGATTAAAAGTGGACAACTAGTTTATGAATAAGAGGTTAACATATATTCCATGATGACTTCAAAATTGTCATATATCAGCCTATTATCTAATTATGTCTCAATTGGGTTGAATTACACGATTCATAATGTTGCTTTCACGGAACGACGATTCTTTATTGTTAGACGTAATGCATGCCATCATGTAGGCTACACATTTTCTATGTGACTAACAAGAACAAATTATGGTTTCACTCGAGAGACCTGACATACAGACTAATCGATCGCCTCCAAAACTCGACTAGAGGGTGGAGGCTAGAACCGAACCCAGAATAGATTTCGATTTGCCATTGACCTGATATCACAAACCCTTGCCCCGCGAATACCACGGCTTGATATCAACATGGTCGTTGCTATGGTGATCACTGGAGAGTCCAACTGTATAGGTGTCTTCAGCAAACCGTTTTCTTTCTCCCGTAGCTATCGATCGATTGGCTTCTTTGCTCTCTTTTTTTATTTCCAGTCAAAGTTTTTGTTTGCGCTCTTTTCAGGGTCGATACTAATGAGGAAGGGAGAGAAGAATGGCAATTTGTCACAGCTAAGTAATATGGAGATCATCGCTTGGGCGTGGGAAATAAGATATGTGTATGCCACGGTGGGAAGGGTGGTGAGAGATTTGCTGCATAATTCTATGGTTTGATAGATTGTGGCAGTGATTACGAGAGAGGCAGTCGTAGAATAGAGACATATGGAAAGGTATGTGAGAATAGGGCGAGATTTAGAGGGAGAATACGAACCATGGATAGAGAGAGAGAGAGAGAGAGAGAGAGAGATAAAGAGAGAGAGAGAGGGGGAAGGATAGAGAAAGAGAGAGAGAGAGAGAGAGAGAGAGAGAGGGAGAGAGGGAGGGAGAGAGAGGGGGAGGGGGGAAGGGGGAGGGGGAGAGAGAGAGGGGAGAGAGAGAGAGAGAGAGAGAGAGAGAGAGAGAGAGAGAGAGAGAGAGAGGAGAGAGAGGGGGGAGAGAGAGAGAGAGAGAGAGAGAGAGAGAGAGAAGGGGGGAGGTGGGGTGGAATCAAGAGAAACATAGAGAGGGGCAGATAAAGAGGGATAGAGAAAAAGTCGTGTAAGATCAAGATAGATGAGAAGGGGGGATAGTAGAACAAATAGAGGGGTGTGGAGAGGCGTGAGGCGCGAGGAGGAAAATGAGATTGGAAAGTTTTGCTGCTTCTACAAGGTATAATGAAACATCAAACGAGCTGTAATTCCTTCTGGATTGTCACCTGGGTTACTTTTTAGTTGGGGAACAATAATTTGTGTGTATAAAAAAGTGTATTATCTCAAGTGGCTGTTATTCATTCGTGAGAATAACCTGATTATGGAGAAAACATAAGAAAAAACATGAGAAAAACGGCAGGTAGGGAAAATTGTACTTGTCGAGAACCTAGGTTTTATGACTGCTGGTGATACTTTAATACACAGTTTCTTGAGTTCTATTTTAGGAATATACACGTTTGCAGTCACATCTAGATACATCTAATGTGCTTGTGTTTAGAACACTGAAGCTGCTTTTCAGCAACACGTATACACACGTGTTGGTGCGCGCACACACACACATAAATAAAAGCACACATACACACACACACGATGGAATCAAAGCGGAGGATGGAAAGAAGAAAGAAATAAAGAAACAACATCAATATGACACATCATCAAAAAACATACACTCTCCTTATAAAGAAAAAGAATCAAACATTCCGCAAACCAGATATGTTAATAATCAAGTGCAAAAATATATACCTGTTTTATTGCAAATATTCATCTACACATAACCTTGTGCTTGTGAAACAACATGAATGAAAGAAGGAGAACATGTTCTAATATACATCCAGTCCACTATGAAAAGATAATCACAATGTACTTAATGCTTAATATCTCATGATCTACAGCTTTCCTGAAACTGAATTTTCTTCACAATCCGCATACTTCATTTTAGGCACCCTCATTTTCACACACTTCAACTTCATTACAGTGTCTCGAATTTGACATTTCATCTTTACTTATCCATCCGGCCAGCGGACTACAAAATTTGTGTATAGCTTTGTTCATGTTGTTACATAATGCCTGGACATAAGGACTGAAAAGTGTACATCTATAACCATTACCAACTAAATATGTTCCAAGACATCAAAACGTCTCTATGCTGACTTATGAGAAATTGTTTATGGTGGGTTGTTAAATAACATTGCAATATCAGCATGGAAAATGATGATGAATCACATAAAAGGCACATATGTAGTTGATTAAAACTACATTCTTTACAAATTGAATAGAAATTTGTTCCACTTTAGTACTTTTGAATAATGAACAACACACACATACACATGTAGAAAGACATAATCATAAGTTGTAAACCGAGGTGTTCAGATAACTGTAGTGATATCAACATCTCTATTACAAAGTCTTATGTTTGTATCCCAGATATATCAAGTAAAATAATTCTTCAGAAAAAGGAATTGGTTCAAAGACATCAGAGTACTGATGAGGAATGCGAAAAATGCTGAAAGATGAAAATGCTCTTACCCACGGCTGAGGATTTTCTTCAATCTACATGAATGATGAAGTAACAAACATGTTAACCACTATAGATACCATAACAGCTTCATTTGTAAAGTTTGTGTATGTGTTCTTTTGATTTGTTTACAAATAGCAACCACAATCAATAATCATTTTGATATTTACTACAATGTTTTAAATTGCGATGGAAAAACAAATGTTTTGGTTTAGACTAATTCTTTATAATCATAAATTTATAAAGAAATTTTGTCACTTGACTCTTTAGTCTTTTGCTGTGTTATTCATCTGCTTAAATCATCTATGAAAATTCGAATATCCTCCATTTGAATATCATAAATGTAAATGTAAAAATGAATAATTTTTTCCCACTATACAGTCTTTGATATCAAAGGTAATAAATATCATCAGAGAATATATCTATACAGTTGATACTCTAATTCTGTACACATTATTTGAGTAAAATATATCAATATAATAAAATACATATTAATTAAGCCAGATGTTAGGAATAGTATAAAACACATGGTGAAAAAATAATTGTGCTTGAAATTCATGACATTGTATGTTTCTTATCTGTATAAAGTAGCATCCACGTAGAAAATGTAGTAACTACGCAACCTCTAATTTTGTCTTAAAGTCACGTAAGTTATATTTCTGTGAACTAAGTTGCACAAAATCTATCAAGAGGTATTGTGACAAAGGTGACCGTGATACACAGGAATATCATTCGATGAAGGGAGCTTTGAACACACAATCAAGTTTACATCCATCCTGCTGTGACGTATAGTGAAAGACATACCAGGACTGGTAATCAGGAAAGACTGGTCTGAGAGAAAGAGGCAGCTCAGAGGCAGTTATACCATTGGTGACATTAACCCTTCCTGTGCCAGACGAAATGCTACTCTATGGGATTTGAGTACATTCCTGGTGAAAAAACAGGCACATGGCATTACTATCAGTGTGGCACTATGGCATTTCTCACTCTTCCTTAGAAGAGAAGGCAGTTCAAAGATAGACTATGACTTAAGAGCAGGGCGGAACATTGGAGTTGCTTCATCTTGATCTATTTATTCTAAACCGCTCCCGTTTTGGTAAGGTTTGACAGCTTTTCCGGATGCATCCTGAAGTAGACCACGGCTCCGATGATGAGCACGGCAGCCGCTATGCAGCCGATGACGATACCAGCGATCTGTCCGGCGTTGGCGGACCCAACGGCCACGTAGGTGCCCCCCATGGTGGTCTCGACAGCCAGCGCATTGCCCTGCTTCGTATACAACATCTTCTCCCAGGTGGCAAAGTTGGCGGGGTCGCTGCGGTAGAGCTCAATGACATCTGAGGTGGAGGCGTTGAGGAAGATGGTGAGGGTGTAGGTCATGCCGGGCATGGTGATCTCCCCGGTCGGGTGCACGGAGATGAAGTTGCTCTCGATGATGTCGCCGGGGATGTCATCGGGCGAGCCGCCCAGCCGCTCGATCTCCCACTTGCCCTGGTTGGGGTCCCACTCCTCGATCTTGATCTCCTCTAGGTGATCCAGCACGCCCTGCGGGAAGTTCAGCTCACTGCGGGGGGAAGGGGGTGCAAAGAGGATGGGTTTTCAGTTAGGAAACATAACTACACAATATGATGTGTTTACAGTTAGGCAACATAACTACACAATATGATGGTTATCAGTTAGGAAACATAACTACACAATAAAACGTGTTTTCAGTTAGGAAACATAACTGCACAATATGATGGTTTTCAGTTAGGCAACATGACTGCACAATATGATGGTTTTCAGTTAGGCAACATAACGACACAATACGATGGGTTTACAGTTAGGCAACATAACTGCACAATATGATGGGTTTACAGTTAGGCAACATGATTGCACTATATAATGGAGACAATAAGACAATACAACTGTACAAAATGACAGGCCCACACTTAGGCGGCTCTGAATTCCAAACAAATAATGCCATAGCCGGGAATAAGGAAACATTAAATGCACTGTGCATGAATATGATTCTGCCTCATTCCTTCTTTCTTCCTTTGTTTCTCTTCCCCTCCCCTCCCTTTCTCTCTCTCTTTGTTTATTTTGTTGCATTTTACTAAATAAGCAGTGAGCCTGGAATTTTGATAAAACAGGCCCAGTTACCACTCTTTTTTCATCTTCCTTCCCCCCCCCCCCCCACACACCCTCGTCGACTGTGAGATGGCCAAAATAAACTGGCTCCCAGAATGTTCTATAGAGTACTGATGTCATATGAGCATGAAGACAACTGGTTCTAAACTATGAGGGAAGACAACGTCGGACCAGTGACCCTCTCACTTGAGGGATGTTATTCCAAACCAGAAACCTGCATAAGAATATCAACGGATATGATGACACTGCTACGGCACTCTACGACAGAATGCACAACCCACCTGTGAGATGTGGTGACGTTGCCACCGGTGTAGCCAATAGCGGAGTATGCAATCTGCTCCACGGCAACGGTGATCCGCCCCTTCTGACTGCGGTTGGAGAAGTTGTTATTCCTGGTGCACATGTAGTGATAGGTTCCTGCTGCTGTCACCCTCATGGGCTTGGCATCGTAGTACGTCCCTGCATCATCCAACTCAGACATCTCACCACGCAGCTGACCTGAAGTCCAAAAAATCATTGAAAAGGTTGCTTCATCCTGTTGTCTTTACCAGGCGTACTATTCCAAATGTTTACTTTAGTGAATAATATATCCTAAATCATTGCTTTTCCTATTTCCAAAAATCTTTCTCACTTTAAACCATATTAACTTCAGAGAGAAACATATTCACATCAATAAGCTAGTAAGGATATCTGATTCATTCCAAGCATGCACACTTTTTCTTCATCTTGTTGTTCATCAGGCGAGAAATAGAAACTTCTTCTGAAGTAACAATCATTTCGCAAAGCATTGCTTTTTTACCTCATAAATATAGGAAGAAGAATATTTATGTCCACAAGTTGACATTGATTACTACACATGGGAAACAATTTTAGGACAGCAGTTATCAATAATCAACATCAGTTACTTGTGCACTTTATTGGCAGTAGAATATTTTTAATATGACACAGTTTAATCACTTTTCAGTGGACTTTGGACTGTTTAATGGTGCTGTACAAACAATTGTGATACAAATATAACAATGCATAGTACAAGCTTCTACATCGCTTTTACTTCTCATACATACATACATACATACATACATACATACATACATACAGCACAGTTCACAGAGTGACATGAATCGGTCACTTACCAGGCTGTAGCACTGCAAGGTTGATCAGCTGGCGGTTGGTCAGTCCCATGAAGGAGGTGTTGGTCAGGTGGTTTGGGTAGCTGTTGCCGTACTGACCCTCCACCCCATTGGGCAGGTAGTACGCCCCTGTGCCCTCAGCGAAGTTCTGCCCCTTGAGCAGAGCGATATTGCTGCGGTCCGTACCCTGGCGCCCCTGCCCGTCATTGTTGTTGGGGTTGGAGTTGGAGCCAGTCCACCTGGTAGGAACAGGGGAAGGGGTGAGAGGTGAATAGTGGTGGTTTCAAGTTACTAGTGGTATATATAACTGTAAATGGTTGCTCTGACCGCTTTCTATTATTAGAATTACTACAGTAGAACCTGCTTTAGCGATTACCCGTACAGAAATACCACAGAGAATAACATTTCAGTTTCCCATGAGTGATGAATCTCATTTGAAACAACTTTTACATAACCTATTAAGATCTACAACCTACTCATCATAACTACACTTAGTGTTTCCCTTGAGTGGTCTTCATGGGCAGGTGTTGCAGGTGTTGCTGCTTCATAATAGAAGCGTTCATATCACTATTCACTCTGAAAACATCAGAAGATGGAAGGCCCTAAAGCTGATTCATGTACTCCCTGATAATAGAATCTTGATCGTGTGAATCCACATTTGGGAAATAAACAGTTCATACATTACCCCATTACTAGTCATGCATAACTGTTCTGCATTCCTGCAAATACAATAAAAATACAACCCAAGGGATAAAAACAACTGTATTTATGGACAGGTGGTTGTGACAGAGAAAAGCACTTATATGGAAACTGCTCTGAAGGGCATCAAATTCCATACAGAGAGGTGGGCTAGATGGACAATGGTCCTTGCAAACGGGTTTGATTGCATCCAACTTTAAACCTGAGACACTTACTGCATGTGGATGAATTCTCCTGGCTTTGCGACAAGGTTGTTGGGTACAAAGTCATACTCCACACCTGGGAACACCTGAACAATGTTTCCTCGCTTGCCTCTCACATTCAGGTTGTAGACCTTGTTCTCTCCAACCTCTGGGTCAGGCTGGCGGATGGCAAACGTGTGTGACCTGTGGACATGGAGCAAGTATGGAACACAAACTATTTTAACTATTTTACAAGGTCAAGAATGTGCGTCTGAGGTGTTTTTTAAAAAAAACAATGGCCTGTTTTGTGCAATGGTAGAAGATTTTGCAACAGGCGTATGATTTTTAAGGTGAAATATTCCACATGATTGCAGCTGAGCTCAATCTTGTATGAACACACTCATTGTGTTACCTATGTTTTGTTTGTGTTTGTTACACTTGTTGTACCTAAATTCACATGGTTGTTCTTGGTGTTTATGGAAAAAGTAAATTGAATCTTGAATCTTGAATCTTGAATAGCTTTCAACTATTTGGACATCAACATCAACATCCAGAAATAGTTCACATAACAATGACGTTGCAATTCAACACATGAACACTAAAACAGCAGAGAGGATGTCAACGTACCTATCCTGAAAAGTCCTCCCGAGCTGAGCTGTGTTAATGGCAAGCTGAACATCGAAGTTGTCACCGTTTGCAGCATCGGTGAACATCTCAACATTGGGGTTGTTTTCAAAGACATACCCTCTATCCTCAGCCTCATCTGCAGTTAAGCCAAATCTGCAGGAATGAAAAAAAGCGAAAATTAGCATATGATACACTGGTGAAAAGGCTCTATGAAATAGGCATTCGTTGTTTTAAATTACTGTCTCTCTTCAAGAACTCAACATCCAACTTGATAAATGAGGACGTTTACAAATGTATAATCAAAAGTTACTTCAGCAGGATAATAGCTGTTGAATATGCATACATCCGATATATTTATGAACTGGAAAAAAAAAACATCCAGCGAGAAGAATATTTTCTTATGCTCTCTTTTCATCATATCATATGAAGTTGACAATGTTTCCTGCCTCGTCTTACATTTTAGCTAAATATATGACATTGTCTGTAGTCATTAAATAATTCCGCCTTCATTAGACTACGTACCTTGTGCCAATGTCCAGCTTGGAAGCATCGTTGTTGTTTTCTGCGTTCAGTTCAGCAGTTGTCGAGCCATCCCAGCCATTGAACTCACCAGTCGATATGTTATATCTAGGAGGAACAACCAGAATTTATCTTTATCATTCTTTCTCTTCCACATCATAGGGAAGGAGGATTGATTACATACTTCATTATCTGTGTGTACTGTCTCTTTATGATGGTTATCCTTATACCAACTCACAACACAAAACATGACCTTACCTGATGTGCATATGGAGAAGACACAAATTAATAATCTCTCTGTATTGTTCCTTTATGATGGTTGTCCCAATACCGACTCACAACCTAGAACGTAACCCTACCTGAGGCGCATGGCACAGTTCTCGCTAACGGTGGCAGGGATGGTCCAGTTGAAGGTGTTGGGCTGGCCGTGGACCCCATTCCCAAGGTGATTGTCCCTGCTCCACTGGTTTTCACGGCACGCCGGCGCCGCTATGCCAAATGCCGGAAACTCCTTCCAGACGCCCATTGTGGCGTTTGCTCCATCGGTAGCAGCCGTGATCTCAAGGGCCTAGAGAGAGATATAGAAAGCCAAGAGTAATGCCACATGATTTACCCGTAAGGTGCCACTGGTAGATCACTTTAATACAGATTACAATGAAAAATATTGTTTGAGGGAAACAAAATTGTGGTCATTACAGGCAGTTGGTCTTTTTATACAGGTGGTTGCTGAAGCAGGTTTCACTATAATTAGCTCTTGATTTGTCTAATTTTCCACCATCGTTATGAAAATAGCTTATCTTATTACTTCAAGACCGGACTTGTTAGGAATCTGCTGTATGAATGACTGCTGGAGGGAGATCTTACCTCGCAGGCCTCCTTGGTGTTAGGGACTTTGGGTCGGTTGCGGTTGGCATTGATGTTGGCTTGGAGGTAGGAGAGGGGCACGTCACAGGCCCAGCGGGACTTGACATTCTGACTCTCCGTCTGGTAGTACTCACAGCGCTCGGGGTCATTGGTCAGCACAGCAACATCCTACACACAGAGGGAGAAAACAATCTTTATAACCTTGACAATAACAATGGTGAGGGCCATATGTACATTCTGAAATATGTGTACATAGCGAAAGAGGCGCATCCTACATACACAAAGGAAGAACAATCAACAATAATATGGCAGACACTCATTTGTAAATGGTGCAACTAAAGAAAGAAATGCATACTTTATGTCTTGATTCAGGCGTGTATATTACCTAAGTTTAACTTGGCTTTATCCAGGGTAGAAGGACAGGTAAAAATGCACACCATAAATATTTTTGGAGGAATGCACTACAAGAATTTTTAATCCTGATATTCTTTGCAATTTCCCGATATAAAACTCTGCAGCAATCATGTATGCAAGAGCTTAAAAAGTACCATGGCGTATGGAATAGTTACGCAGGGTATGGTTAAAACTGTCCTCTTTTTGACCAATTAGATGACACGATTCCTATCTATCTATTTATTTAGGTATCTATTTATCTATCTAATAGCCACATGCTTTGACATAAGTGAGTGTCAAAACTCCCTGTGCTGACCTTTTTAAATGATGTAAACTGCACATAATATGCCGACTCCTACTGACCATCCAACTATAACATACAGCTCTGCAGTACATGGGCATTCATGAAGTGCCACAATTCTCTTTCCTGAGCTCTTTAAATGATGTAAACTGCACATAATATGCCGACACCTACTGACCATCCAACTACAACATACAGCTCTGCAGTACATGGGCATTCATGAAGTGCCACAAATCTCTGTCCTGAGCTCTTTAAATGATGTAAACTGCACATAATTTGGTGACTCCTACAGAGTCCTACTGACCATCCAGGGAGAGGGTCCCCAGTAGGGGTAATGGTCTCGCTCCTCAGGGCACTCGTAGCCCCTCCTGGTACCCTGTGGGTTCTGCCTGGTGTACTTCGCCGTCTCCCCATTCAGGTTCTACACATGAAACGTTACAGGGAAAGAATGATAACAAGATGATATGACAATAACAATAGAAATGACAACAAAATTGACATCAATCATCTGCCACTGGTATGTACCTATATGATCTATGTTGTAAACATGTTATAATTTTCATCTTTCTTCCACCAAAACAATTGGAAACAAAAAAAATTGCTATCGTAGTCATTGGGTAATGGGATTCAACCTTATCTATAGTACATAGATTACTTGTGACTATCCCACTATTTTCAAAGCTCGTGTTAAAATAGAATACAACGTAAATTACATTGGCAGATCGGTTTAAAGGAGAATTAAACATCTGGAATGTGAAAATTGATTATCTTGATAATGCATGGTACCCAAGAACAATGACAATTTCCAACAATATGTCATTTCAGACCAATGGAGTTGCCCATCAGGGTTAGTGATCAAGAATAAGTACAAGCGATCATTTAAGAAAAAAAAATGCCTCCGGCCACTTCGTAGCGGAAGCATAAAAAACATAACTTGTTTATAATATATCGTATTTTTATACCATTCATTTATAACCATTCATTTGTTTTTATTTCTCTGCTTTTGAGCAATTCAACTCAATTTCAGAGTTTCTTCTTTAATCTACTGAAAGAGTACCGTGCACAAGGCAGACACTCACCTGGTCAGCAGTGAAGAGGTTTGCCTCCCTCTGTCGGAGTTTGCAGTTGAGGTAGTAGTCAAAGTTCTCATTCATTCCATAGCGGATGTCTGTGTTGCAGTCATAGTTATAGCACTGGTTGGGATTCTCTGGGATGGTTCTGTAAACAAAAGAAAAATATTAGTGGTACTGTTGACTTTGAAACAGGTACATGCATTTGTGGCTTTCACCTTATTATAAGTTTCTTTTCTACAGTTTGTTGGTGTGTATTAAACATTAAAAGAATTCATGCACATTGATTTACTTTTCAAAATAGTGATCCAAAGGGAAGTGAGTGAAGAAAGGAGAAGAGAAATACATTATGCTGGAGAATCATCTGCACAACCTACCATAACAATCAAAAGAAAAAATTTGTATTGAAGAACCAGAATTATCTCGTACTACTAGTACATACAATAATTTAAAGTTAAATCAGTCCAGGTATTAAAGGAAGAAGAAAACCCTTGTAAACATTTCTGCACAGACAAGAGATGAAAGAGGCCTCATCACAGCACGTACAGTCCTATCATGCGAAATATTTAAACAATTATTTGTGGGGCTACTTTTTAAGTCTAATGACATGAAATAGATCCCCTGGACCATGTACTGCATTATATTTTTCAAGGATTTGTTTTTTTTCAGGGGGGCTCTTTTGTCATTCACGGGGTCTCTTTTCTGCAAATAGGTGGACTAAATCACCCCAAGCCTTGATGGGAATAGGGTTGGGGGGGGGGGGGGAGTAATGAGCTACTGGTATACAAGAGAAGATGCAATTTTACCATTAGTTTTCCAATATATTGATCAATGGAGATACCAATAAAGCAAAGATTATATCAAGACAATATTGGCCAACTTACGTGGTGGTTGTGCCGTCCCTGACCCAGTCTCCACACATGTACTGAATCACCAGCTCGCAGTGAGCATTGGGGTCTCCGCAGCTATGCTGGTTGGTCCTGGTATTATAGAGAACAACATTGAACAATTACAAAGGGAACATTTAATGATACACCCATAAACCATTGATCACACATTTCTTTCTTTACCCCTCCCCCATGTGAAAAATATAATGACACACATTTTAAACAAAAATGAAAAGAGCACTTTGCTATACTCATAAATGGGGATTGCTAGCTTATCTAATCACTACTTATCAATAAGAAAAAAACTTTAAAAAAAGATTTGGAAAGAAAAAAGGATGGATGGGTGCAGCGAAGGAAAGGAAGACCAAGAGAGAAGAGAGGCATACACAGATAACATCATGGAATAATGCCTACAATTTCTATGAATCCATTGTACGGTACACTCAGCAGAAACCAGGCTCAATATACTAGTATTACACACATTTCAGTAGGTGGTAACTGTGCAGTGACTAATGTAGTAAGGGGCCCCTCAGATTTATACCTCCTGCCAAAACGCCTACATGACTCAAACCCACACATGTCAATCAAATTCATCATTTCCTTACTTTTTTGGACATAGATTATCACTCTTTTCATGAGCTTGGCAGAAAGTAAGTGGAAATTGCCAATTACATTTTCCTTGTTTAGTGAGATATTCTGAGAAAAGAACAGCACTGATAGATTATAGACACTATCACAGTGAATCATTCCCATGCATTGTATACATTGTACTTGTAAGCAATCAGCTGGTTTAGCCCAGGGATGAAAATCAAAATTTGTGGGGAAATTCTTTTCAAGCCTGATGTCATGAAGCCAACACCATGACCCATATTTTACATTTTTACCTTATGAGGAAAAACATTCTTCACATTTTTCTTGTTTGCATTGAGGGGGCTAAATCACCCTTTAAACTGTGTAATTGTTGTCATGCGACCTCAAACAGTTTGTGACACTGTGCATCATTGTGCAAATCCTACAGAGGAACAAATACTGAAGCACATAGGAATGATATGAGGCCACCCCTACGTGTACACTACAGCTCAAAAGAATTGGCATTGGGAAAGGGAAAAGGAAGAAAGGGAAGGAGCCACAGTTTTGTACCGCCGTATATTTTGTCCAGTTCAGCATGAAACATGATGCTTTAGCCTAAAAAGCATCATGTTTCATGCTGAACTGGATAAAATATACCACGGTTTACAACTGTGGCTCCTTCCCTTTCTTCCCTTTTCCTATGCTAATTCCTTTGAGCTGGAGTGTATATAAGTATTTTCTTTTTGTAGACTCAGATGTGTTGTGTACACTGCTTTCAATGAGGAAATTACATAACTGAGATCTAATCAGCTGCCAACACACACATTTCTACAGGTGAATTTAATTTACTTTGAATGCAGCCCATTTGTATGTGTGTATGTGTGTGTGTGTGTGTCTTTCAACCCAGTGAGCATACTACATGCTCTTGTGTATGTATGGCATAATTAGCCAGATCTAGATAGGTCAATATATTATAGAGTAGGGAAATAGCTAGATATACATCTAGAGCTAGCTACATACTACAATGGGCAAACACATGGTTATATAAATATATCGATAGGTATACATGTAGGTATACAGACAGCTAGAATGTCAGGAAGATGTAGTGATAATTATTTTAAAATCAAATACATGATCACAAGTAAAACACATATAAATAAAGTGATAAGACATGATCATATGACAAAGATGAGCAGAAATGAGAAATATTTACAGTAAATTGCTAAATAGTTGGAAGTGAGAAAAGAAATTGATTAAGGCTTGGGACAATCATGCCCTTGAAATGCAAAAATGAGCCCCTGTGAAAGTTGGGTAAATGCCCAGGATGGTCCTATGTGTCTGGTTCATAACAGGTATTAAAAGTAGCCCCCACCCCCCCTCCCCCTCCTGCAAACCTCGCTTCTGCATACTTTGACATCAGCAGATATTCCTGAAATTTCTATGCATATGCCGATGAAGCCATGATTGCATTTTGCTGATGTAGTAAGTCTACATGTAAATTGTACCAGACCTAAACTTCCATACACCAGGTAACTATGATTCTGTATTTTTAGGCTGTTGGCTACCTAGACCCCCCCCCCCCCCCTCCCATTTGGATTGGAAGATGCAGATGCATTAAAACTTACCATTCGATTGGTAGAACGGATCCCACGGTGTAATACAGACTGCCAACATTATAGCCCCCTCTGTTGTTGTTCTGCGAGTCAAACATCCTGTTCACACAACATACAGTCAAATTAATTAATGCACGGGGTCTCTTCAAGAACTTCACTTTGCTCATAAGGTAAGTCACAAGAGAAAATGCAGGTTTCATTTACAGTTAAGCTTAATTGATTCCTAGCATTTCTACACAAAACTAGGCAAAAAAATGTTGCAAATATCTATAAAATACATAAATTGTCATATAATGACAATTTTTGTTCAATCTGATTGAATGTATATATAGGTGTCGCATTCACAACTGTTAAACAAATCAAATCAAACAGATCATATGCGTGAATCATAATGATATTTGATATATACTCACGACTTACCTATTTCCATTGTTTCTTTCTCTGCCATTTTCATCAAGTCTATTGTTGCTCCCCCTGTAAGAAAAATTATTGCAAACAAATCATTATCAAGAAGAAACATTAAAATGGGAGTAAAATCCAATTAAAATTGAGAAACTAGACTTGCTTTTCAAAGAACATCAGTAGACAAAGCACAAGGGAGACAAACAAAAGCTATTTCCTGGTAGCTAGCTTCATTTGCATAAGAATAAGGAGTATTTTATCAAGATGTTGTGAGAATTAATGAAGTACCGGTAGAAGGGATGAGACTGTCTGTTTGCACTGAGTTCCAAGATTTACTCTTTAATAGAGTGTCTAATGTGCAGTGTGTATCATTTTTCTATTTCAGAGGAAGGGGATGATATATTACGTAAAACGGCCATTTTTCATCAACCATTACTTTCTACTTCACTGCACCAATAAGGTGACTGCCACTTGTGCGCCATATATGTACATGTTTCTTGTGAGGCACGAATAACTATTACTGAAAAACATAACAAAGCAAAACAGCACAGAATAGTTGAGACACGTTATGTCCCTAGTAACTGTAACCCAGTAGTTGGAGGCATACATGGAGGTGTTCCTATAAAGTATCAATAAACTAAAAGTACAAAAATTGCATTATGTTGATATGTTCCAATTTATTCTTTCGTGCATTTTCACATCCACATAAAAAAATCACCATGGTTACACTGATCGGATAAATTCAGATCATCCTCAATCATAATGAGGCTGTTAACATCCAACTACCATTCAAACAATAGATATTAAACTATATATGTTTCTTGGTTTGATCAGAATTCTTACATTAGCCAACCTGGATATTGTACCATTCATACAGCTATTTAAACAAAATATATAAGTCTCTTGGTTTGATCAAGATTCTAACCAGCAACATAAACCATATAAACCATATACGTAGTATACAACCATCACAAAACAATGACTGGAAAGTGGAGTTGATCAGCAGGATTATGCCTTAGTAAGCCTGTTTATTGCCCACACCTGAATTATGGTAGCTCTTGCCACGATAAATACCACTGCCACTGTGTAAGAGTATGGAATCTAGCGCAGTGGTCATACGAGTATGAGAATGACATACAGTAAATTAATAATAAGTCATGATTTGTTCTATTTTATCATTCAAACTGTTACTTACTGCAGTAACAATATACATCTAACAGTTACATCAGATAATTCTTAATGCTTTTTTAAGAATGTTTTTTTTTTTTTTTTTTTTTTTTTTTTTAAATATCTATGTGGTGCTTTACGAATGGTTAATATATTCCGTCATATAGGCAAGCTCGCTCCGCACGTACTCGACCGCCCACGAGACTACCACAGGGCCGGGTCGCAACCGATTGCACCCCGGCTTGATTACGGTGGAATGCACTGGATGTGCCGTTCGGTTTCATTACGTGTTATACCAAGTACTAGTATACAAGTGGTGGTGTAAATTATAGTGTACAAAATCAATATAAGAAAGGGTGTCTTACCTTGGGTTGTGCATATATATATCTGCACGAACCCCTACGATTACAGCCAACACTGCTAGTAACGTCTTCATCCTGCTAAATCTATGATAAAATGAAATGTTCTCTTGCAAAGTGAGCCCGCTCACTTTTTGGTCTGTCACCTTATTTCTCGTTGTCTTTCACTGAAATACAACCGAGTGGGAGTCGCATGTGTCACTCAAAGTGTGTAAACAATATCACGGATCTCACGGGGGCAGGGCTTCATGCGTATCCTTGCGCGGCATATAAAGTAGTTCAACTTCAGAGCATGTCAACATTTAGAAGCAATGGATGTCCCATGCTCATTATTACACGATACAAGAAAGGAACAAAATATGTTTCATTACGCATGATGTGAACTCATACAATAATTTTTTTAACTATAATAAAGACCAAAAAGTGGGCGTTAACATTTTCAGTCATGGATCAAAATTCAGAGCTTAGAAGATTACTCCGCGTTACGAGAATTATAGGAAGTTTTAACACGGTCCAAAGACTTTCTTATTTCCGCGTTCCAATGCAAAGGTTAACAAAGACCAGATTTTAGGTAACATGAAAGCACGATTCACACACGTTGCTGCTTGGGAAGAGATGCTGCAAGGATGACCATTAAAGGCGTTTTTTTCAAGCAAATTCGAGATCGAGTTTGACAACAGTTTGACGCAAGAACGCCAAAACAGATTTAACCATTGAATCCCCGATACAATTTATTAGCCAAGTAGGCACCTATGTACGTCAAAAGGAAGTAAAAGATACTGGAAAGATCATATAATTTGGTCGATAGAGGTCATCTTTATTCAAGGAGGTTGCGATTATTTGTAGGCGGGCTGCTAATCACACGACGGATGATGGGGATATTGCTGCATATATTTGGGCATACACCCCCTCCCCCCACTACACACACACACACACACACACACACACACACACACACACACACACACACACACACACTTTTTTTTTATTGTGAATTCATTCATATAAAATAACATGTAATTTTTGTTTACAAAGGTGCACTTTTCCTAACAAAATACAGTTCTAATACAATTATACTACAATACAATTCTACTACAATAACATTCTAATAGACCTTCATACATACGCAATTACAACATCATGGTTTGACATAATATTAGATTATGCTTAGAATAATACTGTATGCATTCCGCTATAACTGTTATGTTGAAAGCCTAAGACCACTGCAATATCAATATAAATTGTGTAGGCCTACTACAAAAACCACCATCACCACTACCCCGTCACAAACAATAACAACAACAGCAACAACAATAACAAAAATGGTATTCAATGAAAGTAGGAAAGATGATGGTTTAAATCGCTGATAGGTCAGCAAGGCGAATAGGCCTATTATACAAATATTTCGGACTACTAAGCCCAGTATAGCTGATATTGAGTCAATCAAAATATGCGCAATAAATTGTGTATGCTTGCATTATAAGGAATCAATAGAAATATGCGCATACTTGAAATATAACTGAATTGCTGAAGTAGCATCCGCAGAAGTGATAGGAGGAGTAGCTGCATACACCTCAATATCATGCCGAATAGTTTATAAAATCCAAAAACATTTTCATGATGATTTCGAACACATATTTCCTTATTATGCCCAATTTTATGTATTCTGCAAGAAAGTCATCGTCATGATTGCGTCACGGGTATTAGTCATCCTTGTTCGGCTAAAGTGGTTTCAGTGGCCAGCACAAAGAAAGCGGATGCCCCAGAGATGACAAGTAGAAGGAGAAGAATGTGCCCATCAAAGGGGTGCATGGAACAAATTGAGGAAGTACGTATATAAGAGGCTTTCAAAGGAAGCCTATTGAATTGGTGGGCAGTGAGAGTGGTAAGGTACCAGATTATGATCTGATGACGAGGTCTTCACCCTTAAGGAGATTAAAAATCCGTTTTGACTGTGATGATTTAAATTAGATCCTGTACTCGTGCAAAAAACGATCTAATTTACGTTAACTCGTTAAGCGACATTGATTCATTATTGCACAATACACGCAAATCTCAATGAGACGATGTGGTCTGGCGCCCAGTTATAACAACTTGGTCGAACTCAGACTATGTCTCATACGATGAGGGTCGTTGAGAGTTGCAATCATCTCTGAAACATTGCATTACCAAGACAGCGATCCATGTGAAACTTCTTGTCTCTAGGTGCTCTCGTTCGAGTAGGTTCAGGATTCGAGCCGCGTCATTTCTTGCCTTTGACAATGCGTGTTATCTACACTGCCATATTCGGCAACCAAGATAGAATTGGGTACCTGATATACAACATAAATAGGGGCAGTGATATTACTAGGTCTCTACATCCAATACCACCATCACAACTACCCCACTCCTTCCTTTTGATTTTCAGAGGTATTTTTTTTTTCGTCATAACTGATTTTCGCTAACCTTTAACCGGGACAAATCAGTTGCGCCGGAAAATATAATAAAGTTCCCTTCTTAATTTAGATGAATGTGCTCCATCTTACGATGATGAGGTGCTTCTTTACATCTCAACTATCCCTCTTTAAATTTTAAATTTGTGCCCACTCGAAACGGAGAAATGACCGTTTTAAACCACAGTATATCACCTTGATAATTGGAAATGAGATATAAAACGGTCCGTCAAAAACACATATTGCAATTATAAGCGAAAATTCAGACACATTTTTTGTCACTTTACATATTTGTTCTATTCCAAGTTAATTCTTGCATCACAAACGAGGGTACCTCACCTGGCCATGGAAAAAATATCCTTCTTTTGCGAGAATGAACTTGTGTCTCACATTGCAAGATAAACGAATAGCACTATCGATTATCTCCGCAATGAGAAACATATTTAGCATTAATGAACTGGTACCTCGAGCTTGCAACAAGAGCTGAGACACTGTATCTCGAAACTACGAATTTCCGCCATGCAATCATTATTGTGCCCTTTGTTAATATACCAAACTGCCCCTTGAAATAAAGAAGCACCCCACCGCAAGCATAAAATATGCCCCCACCCCCCTCCCCTGGAGATTGTACGTGTTCCCTCAAGAATATAGGTATATCTTTTTCAAAATTAGAGCGATTATGTGCCACCTCCCAAGATGACCAAGTGATATTTTAGCTCCACTGTTTTTAAAGTGTTCGCTTGCTAAACGAGTACGTTTGTAATTGTATGTGCCACTCCCGTATGAGTTCAATGTCCCTCACATCATCTCTACCAGATGTTTGAATACGCATGATAGAAAATAGAGTTGAACTTAATCGAGACATAATGGACAATAGGACCATTTGGTCAATTTTAAATCAATTTGCATAATAATATTGTAACTCATAAAGGTAGTTTAATTACACAATTTCACAGAATTTCCATGCCCATCCAACACTTCGATTTATAAGAAAACATAAGCAGAATGACAATATGAAAATATACACAGAAAAGCTGATTTGGAATGAAGTTGAATAAATTAAAATAGCATGATATCACAGTTTAAGATCTTAAGATTCGATGTAGATTTTCAACGGCTCACTCTTTGCCCTCCAAGATAAGACAAACAGAAGAAAACATTGGTCAAGAAATAAAGGAAAAGATTTTTCGGGAAGGAATTAACATGAACTCAATTTGAATTGAAGCATTCTTAGTTTTAAAATCCCTTACCTACCCTTAAAGTAAAAAAAAAAAAAAGAGAGAATAAGTAATTAAACATTTATTTTGACAAACGACGAACAATAAATGCCACGCCACTCATAGGCATAAACAAAACTGAAGAAGATTCAATAACCAGATAACATCTTATGATTCATATAAATATTTACTTGCTCTTTGCTGACCTATGAACTTGTTCTTATCTAGGTGGTGATATTGAGGGAGATATTATGAAAGTGTGAGTGGGGGGGGGGGGGTTCTTTCATAGACGCATAATTCCGTGGGTATCTGGGAGAAGCTAAGTTCCAATCACAACTAATTAAAATGATTAATATTGCCAAAGTGACAGTACTGTGGTGAATAACTTGCAGTTTGCTTTACACTGACGCATACAGCCTTTAAACATAACATAAGGAAATAGAAGCTTCCTTACGTCATTCTCTTGAGGAAGGTAAGACTTTCTCTGCTAAGGCTTGGCATCCAGTGAAACAAAGACGGTGAGAGGAGGAAACTTTCTCTGTCCCGCCTACTAAGAGCTGGAACTACTTGTTCGAGACAGACGACACATATACCTGAAATCAGATGTCAGAAAAGAATAGATGAATTTCATTTAGTTGTCTAACTGTCCAAGAAGACCCGTCCGATTCAGAAATAGGTAAGTAGAATTTGATATCTTAGCTTTTCATTTAAATTAACAAGGTTAACAGCATGCCCGAAACAGTTGCTATATTTCTTAAAGATGTTTAGACTATATGCCATATAGCTTGGTAGTGAGAGTAATATACGTACGTGCACATTTTCCTAGATAATGCTACAAGGTATGTCTCAATACACAAAAAGTACATCACCATCATCAATATCTATATTACCTTCACCACCAGGTAACATCAGGTACCATCATCATCACCAATATTTCCACCAGCATCATCAGCATCCTCATCGTCGTCAACTTCATCGTCATAATCACCACCGCCACTATCGTCATCATCATCACCATCACTAACATCAGCATAAACATCGTCACCATCATCAAAATATTTGTTTCCATTACAACCAAATACTATCATCATCACCTTTACCACAACCACCACTATCAGCATCATCATCATCATCACCACCACCACCACCATTATCATCATTATCATTATCATCATCATCATCATCATCATCATCATCATCATCACCACCATCACCATTATCATCATCATCATCTTCACTAACATCATCAGCCCGTCGCCATCGTCACCATCTTCGTTTGCATCACTACCACGTACCATCATCGTCACCATCGTCACCATCACCACCACCACCACCAATATCATCATTATAATCACCTGTACCATCATTAACATTATCATAATCATCATCATCATCACCAGCCACATCATGAACATCATCATCTGATCGTTACCATGATAACCACTGTCACCATCGTCTACATTTCCGCTTCCATCACCACCACAATCCCCGTCGCAATCCGCATTCACTATCTTTATCATTTATCAGTAGCATCATGATCATGATCATCATCATTATCGTCATCATCATCACCATTATCATCATCATGAACATTACTGTCATTGGCTGAAGGTCACTTTTAATGCTGACTCAACGTCGAATATGCAAAAATCTCCTTCATAGCATCTCAGTTGCCGCAACGGCATTATCCAACCACTGTGAATCGCCTGTCCTAATATCAGTCTACTGTAGTTACCTGTAGGGTAATGTGGATGCGACAACCATAATTACCATGATTACTATGAGATGTAATATGAAATATACCTCTACACTAATAGGTTAAGCATATCTACTGTCTGCCATTATCTGCTCTCACGCAGATCCAAATTATTTAAGGCTTTGATAGGCACAACACAGAATGCATTATCCATCGATCCATCCACATCAACTTACAATGTGGTATTTACCTGGAAGAACGACATGAGACGTGCTTTATTATTTGTAAGTAGCATTGCCTGCCAATGAAAATATGGCAAAAGTATTGCTCGATACAAACTTATGAAGGAAAAAGAGCACAAAATATGCTTTACCGTTTGAATAAGTGACCAACATAAGCAGTGTTTTTGCAAATGACAGAACTACCGTGTTCAAGTGAATGTGATATGAAAACAAGAATTAATTAAATATCTTTTGTTTTAATTGTTGACATCAGAATGATTCCGAGGAGAGCTTGTGTGCTGGTGATAGCCCTGGTCCTGAGGGTCCAGGCGGATGTGTATATGCACAACCCAAGAGGCTCCAACAACAGACTCGATGAGAATACTGCAAATAGGCAGAATGCGAACAGGGCGTTCGACTCACAAGTAAGTCTGACAACATTCTTGAGTCGCAATGTATGGTCAACAAGGAATCTAAAAAGATCACGTTTCGTACGCCTCTGCAACACTTCGTCAGGTGCGATACAAAATTGTATTGAGTAGGGGTTTGAATACCCTTTGGCACTCACTACAATTTTGTAGCGGCGCACGAAACGTCGTGATCTTTTTAGATTCCTTAATGACCATACATTGCGAGACAAACGATTATCACTAGCGACTTATCCGCAATGAGTAACATATTTAGCAACATCATTGAGATTTGCTCCTTTTAAATTGCGTTAAGCCCAATTAAACATAACGTATTTTTAGATTATTGTGTGCTTCATATTATGTAACCTGGATTCAATTACTTTATTTCTAAATCTAAGGGTATTAGGTTTAGTTTCGCAGTGGTCGCGCTCGTCAAACGCTGTCATCGATAGTCAGTGAGACGAGTTGGCTGTGATCTCTAATTACTTTGAGGCAATGCCAGAATAAAACGAATACGGATAGGATATAACTACCCGTTAACGTACGGAAAATAATTTATTCTGGGAAAATAATTTGAATGAAAGAAGTTTTGAAAGTTGACAAAGGTAAACTATACGTATCATAAGGATGCATGTTTAAATATCTGAAAGAGTATGCTTTCAGGCTTTGAAAAGACAAGCCTGTTTTAAAAACTAAAACTTAATAAATGAATAAATATATAGCCTACAATTCAAAGTAAGCCCGTGATATTCTGGGTATCGTCGTGTACGTAAGATCAACAACGACTATTACATTATAATGTTTGCAGTTGTGACTCTCAATTGAAATGAGGAGTGAACATAAAACTAATTTATTGATTAGGAGATGGTACTATGAATCAATGCAATAATGTTTTTTTGAAATTGTAACAAAAGTTCATTATTTCGTATATCCTATATCCCGAGTTGGCCAATGCGCACTTGAAGTTTCAAAATCTGATCCCCGCACTTCTCCAGACAAGATTCCAAACACCCTTTCCCTTGTTATGTCCACTTATCAACATCTTGTTATTTGAAATGATGCTTTATGAAAACAATTTGATTGAATGATCTAGTACGGAACAGGAGTACGTAATACATGTACATTACATTTGTATGGACAACGCCTTGTTCTTCAATATATCTGCTTTCACAAGAAGGTAACTTAACTTACTAATAATTGATAAAGTACTGAGATCATTACTGTTATTGTCTATTGCCATGATTGCATTGTTTTGCAATACATGCTTATAAATATGATTGAAAACAGTGAATAGATTTAAACAATATATTGTTTATTGTTACCACGATCATGAGGAGCTTGTATTTGTATTAAATATTAGTGACAAACAAAATCTAAAATAATGTATGGTATTTTTTTGTGTAGAATAACAACAGAGGAGGTTATAATGTCGGAGAAATAGCGGCCAATGGCAACACACAGGAACAAAACCAATACCGAATGGTGAGTAACACTTATTATTTTTATGTAACGATCAAGGTTATGAGCTTCGTAATGTTTCTTGTGCGTGTATTCTAACAACCTTTATTGCTTTAATCATGAGAGAGGTTTACGGTACACCATGTGTAAAGTCCTGGAAAGACTGAGATGAGAAAACGTGGATAGAATTGAAGGTGAAATGGAAAGGCGAGAAAGTGGAGATTTGAAAGTAGAGTATTCTTTCGAAATGAGTGTAGTCCTGAAAAGGAAGAAAGCGTGAAGAGCAGATGAGTAGATGAAAGAATACTCTACTTTCAAATCTCCACTTTCTCGCCTCCCCATTTCACCTTCAATTCTATCCAGGTTTTCTCATCTCAGTCCTCCCAGGACTTTACACAAGGTGAACCGTAAACCTCTCTCGTGATTGATCATGCCACCATGCAAACCTTCAAACATCATCTTTATTGCTTTATTGTCTCTTTTGGGGGGTGTTGCGTCTCAATGTCTATTTTGAACCATCTTTGAGTTTTTCTAATTTAGAATTAGATAGGAATATTTCAAACTTTCTATGCTTCATCTCTCTTTTATCATCCTATCGAGATAAGGAGGAAAGGGCAGAAGAGGGGGGGGGGGGGGGGGGTATTGCCATCCCCATTCTGTGAGTCCCTTCTCGGCCCAACCCTTAACTCTTTAAGTACATTCTGTTTATCTTGTAACCAGTAATGTACATATTACTAATGTACACATCAGCATTAAATCTGGCACAGGGAGGGTTAAGTACATTGTGACAATGTACGATTTAATTGTGTAATAAAGTGTGTAAGTGTTACGTATCTTTCAGGAAACACTCAAATGCGAGTTCCATTCCATTGTCAGAAGCCCTTGCACACATCAAGGTTCTTTTGTAAGACGCCAGTTGCGTTTTCATCTCTTTTTTTCACGTGGATTTTCGGAGTTACATATCAATCAGGTCCGATATAATTATGTTATGCAATGTGTATGTGTTATGTATCTTGCAGGAAATGCTGAAATGCGAGTTCCATTCCATTGTCAGAACTTTCAGAAGCCCTTGCGCACATCAAGGTTCTTTTGTAAGACGCCAGTTGCGTTTTCGTCTCTTTTTTTCTCACATGGATTTTCGGAGTTGCATATCAATCAGGTCCGATTTAATTATGTTATGTATCTTACAGGAAATACCGAAATGCGAGTTTCATTCCATTGTCAGGCCTTTTAACCAAAGTGTTTTAAAGTAAGACGCCAGTTGCGTTTTCATCTCTTTGTTTCACATGGAATTTCGAAGTTACATATCAATCAGGAAATGGGCTCAACAAGGTTGATTTTGTTGTTGTTTTTACGCGTGTTTCTTGGTGCATGAATTTGAGCAGGGAGTGCGGGGTGGGAAAATGTGCGACATGAACGGATGAAGGCATTATTATATTGGATACACACAACATGTACATGCGCTCTATTAAGTATGTTAAAGAAGTGGAGATGACGTAATCATTTAAAAAAAAAAATCACATCCCTTACAGGCAGATTTGTTCATTCAGACGTTATTCGTACTAATAATAGAATACAGTGCATAGAAACCATCATCTTTCTCCCAATTATGTTTTTTGTCGTCATGTGCAGATTTGATAAATTGTGGATAAGTGGATCGTTTAAAAAAACACCCCAGTCATCCGGGAGTTAAGGTTCGAACCCAACATCTGCCATGTATATCACTGGGCAAGACCTGACATGTATCCACGATAGCTCTTCCGTATAGAAGCGGGGACTAGGTCCACGGATCAAAATAGTGACTAGGGTTATGATTATGCAGGATCCTCAACAAAACCACTTTTAGAGTGATAATTTTTCCTAAAGCATTTGGTAATTGTTATTATCATTTTTTTTTTAAATATTATCATTATCATTGTTATCATCATCATCATCATCATCATCATCTTCATCATCATCATCATCATCATCATCACCATCATCATCATCATCATCACCATCATCATCATCTTCTTCATCATCATCATCATCACGATCGTTATTATTATCGTCATCATAGTTCTCATATTTATTTTACATGTGATTACATGTACGTAGGACTTCATGAAAATCAATTGAGAAACTCACAGCTGATCAAAGAACATCATGGGTGTGACCGGTTTTTGTAAAATAGTGTCTCCTTGGAGACTCTAGATTGAGGAAGTTTCGATTCTGTGAACCATGCCTTTACGAACCAGGAAATACTTCACAGCTTTTCTGCTTCACCAGCTGCGATAATTAAGCCAAATAGAAAAACTGAAAAAGATTAGACTCTTTATCGTGTAGAAGTAAATACAATTGCAGATCATGCTCACAAGTGCAGCGGAAATCAACCTGAATTCATGTAGTGCTGTTATAAGCTGAGTGACATTATGGGTGTGTTTAAATAGTTAGCTGTGTTGAAGTAAAACGTGATTACAAACTTAATGGCTTTGAATAGTTTCCTGTTCGATACAGCCTGGGTCTTTTGTGGAAAACGACCCTGTGCGATATACTTGAAAACCCTCTTGATTCAGGCTCAGCGCGAAGAGTTGTACTCTTACAGCATAACAATGCTCTATTGGTGTTGTTGTTGTTGTTGTTGCTTTTATTGACCAGACCCTCCCTTTTTGTCGGGACTGTGATTAACTTCCTGGTGGGTGAACGGTTGATGAGATAACTAGTGTGCCCAGCAAAGACTGATATATGAGGCAAATTTTGGAGGACGCTGACTGATAACATAACTATTAGCGCGATTCCGAGATTAGTTGATCGTGGATACTATTTGTACAGGGCTTAAGGTGGTACACTGAATGTACTGTAATATAGCAAAGTTCAAACCTTCATTGAGATGTATTGTTCTGGAACATAACATGATTTTGATATTGAAATTGACGTATTGAGGGCAAATCTCCTTGAACGTATCAGGACTCAAAGCAAAAAATGGGTAGGAGTAAATCCGATTTTAGTTGAATAAAGATAGGACACGGACTATAGGCCAACATTAAGACGACAAAGAGAGAAAGAGAGAGAGAGAGAGAGAGAGAGGGAGAGAGCGAGAGAGAGAGAGAGTGTGTGTGTGTGTGTGTGTGTGTGTGTGTGTGTGTGTGTGTGTGTGTGTGTTTTAAGTTTTCCTGGTAGTTTTGTACACTATGAAGCAATGAATGTCATACACTTCGTACCACCCAGTATCCATACAGCCATGCGGCTAGATACCAATACGGTGCTATTATGGGGAATTCAAACCTCACCCACTTTCCTCATGAGTATCACCACACACTAAAAAGGAAGTTGTCTCATAGAGTGATAGAGTTTACATGATTTATAGTTTGTACGTGATGATTCATGGTAGATGTGCCTGATTATTACCTTGTTTGGATATATGATATTAACCATAGAGAGTGACAGGAAGCTTCATTCAAATGATAATCAGTGCATCATTCATTTTCTTATATAGATATTTCACATGGTTGGCATTGTCTACATATGCACCTGCTATACGTACGTGTGTGTATTGTATTTGTTTTGACTGCTATGCAAGTGCAATCAGACACATACTTAGTTTAAGCAAATATAGTTGTCATGCATTGAGCAGGGAATAACCTTGTGTTTTTGTTTGTTTATTTCACTACTCCTCTAAGCTCTGTTTAGTTAGTTCAAAGAAGATTCATGCAAAGTCCTCGAACAGTCTCTGGAATGTATACATAGTGGATACATATAATGCTATGCATGTTGTGTGACCACTGTACATGACTATTACAGTGTGTTGGGAATGGTGTGCATTGGGTAAGACTAGTTTTAGTAACAACACTGCTTTATCATGTTAATATTTAAATGGAAATACCCAATGATCATGAGAGTCATCTGATGAAATAGTCATCATGATTAATAATACAAACCAGATTTATATCAATTGTTCAGTTATAATTAATGAAACATAGTTTCAAACACATAGTTATTAACTTAATCAATAGAACATTTTACCCATTGAAAACATGGTAAGCAATGTGCTGGGTGGTGATGCCTAGCATCATATTGACCCTGATCATACACATATAGGTACTGATCATTAGTACATGTATACTAAGATTTCCATACAATCCTTTATTTTGTCAGCCATTAAACTGTTTGAGTAGTAAATCATTCACTCACATAAGATAAAACATAACACACACACACATATACTTTTTAAAGTAATTTTTTATTCTTATTTCATTCAAACACAAATTACATAAATCACAGACTTCACTTAAAGGATACAAAATATTACATTGGAAATTTAAGTACACACACATACACACGGAACACACAGACAAACACACATCTATTCCTCGATCCATTCTCTCTCTCTCTCTCTCTCTCTCTCTCTCTCTTTCTCTATTTCTTCCCGTTTCTCTTTTTGTCAGTCAGACACATTCGATTTGTAAGTCTTAATTAAAGAAGCCTCTAACTATTGGGTGATATAACTATTTTCAGGCTTGTAATATCTCATCCCGCTATACAATGTGCTATGATGAATACAATTCGTGCAAACCCCGATGAGTCGCGGTATCATAAAACGATCCAAGCTTAATCTGGTGTTATCCTTCTCTCTAGTCGTAGGTCTATCATGAGAAAGAATGATTGTTTACCCTTTCTCACGCTCCAGGCAAAGTTGATGAAATTTCAAAAATACAATTTTACAAAAGGCTTTGATTTGCGCATCCAACCTTGGAATGGGTTTTCATAATCATTCACCATGAACACGCGTTTTGTTCAGCGGACAAAATTTCACTTAACTCGGAAAAACTATAAAAAGGACCCTTTAAAATTTGCCCTTATAACAAAAGACGATGTTCATAGTACTTATGCATCGAGAAAACATATTACAGTTTCCTTCCCGATAATCAGAAAGAGATGCCTTTTTTTTTTGTTAATCAGTTGCAATATTTAGAGGTTAAAAGTATTGATTTGTATTGAGTGAAACCTTGCTTAAAAGACCACCTGCCTTGAAAAACGTTTCTGATTGAAACCTTTATTAAAATATCCAGTAAACGAAGACCACCTGCTGATAAAGACCACATTTCTTGTCACCATTGAGCGGTCTTCATGTACAGGTTTCATTGCAAAAGCCGCAACTCTCGCCTCCGCTTTTGCATTGTTGACTCGGCCGTAGATTTAACATGAAAAAAGTGACTGTGTTCCCTTTCTCACGGATCAAGGAATAACGCATCAATCTTAGTACGATATACCCTTTCACAGAAGGCCTTGATGATATTATTTGTTTCCACCTTGAAGTGTGTTTTCATAATTAAAACGTATCTGGAAAGTATATTACAGTGTGCTTCCCGATGACCGGTGTTTCTTCGTTTTAATTAGTGGTAAGACTTCAGTTAAATGAATTGATTTGTATACATTGAGACATGCCTAGACCACACTGGTGTTTCTCTTAAAGAACTGTTCTGATGGAAAGCTGCATTAAAGTCAACTATACATGAAGACCACCTTCCCATAAAGATCACATTTCTATTCTCCTCGCAGTGGTCTTTATGTACAGGTTTCATTGTAATACCCGCAACTCTCGCTTCTCTTTTTCCAGCAATATTTTGCCAGCGCAAACTATGAGACGATGCAGAACGATGCTGGCAAGAGCTTCTTGGATTTCGAATGGACCAATCAGCACGGCTGCGGAGGCGACGAGGATACTGACCCGCATAAGCTCAACTGTAATATCGTCATCCAGTACATGTGTCAACCTGACGCTAACACTGCCACAGGTACAATGACTATCATGAAGGGAAAAGCATACATCCCACCGCTGCCACCACCCAAGACATTGACAAAATGGAATGAAGGAGACTCAGTTTATTAACTTTGTCTTGGGTTTGGGCTATTTGGCCAGAAGTTAATTCTCATTTTAATATGCTCTATGAGAGGTTTTTATTTTTTCGGAAAATGCGTTAATTTTTTTTCATGTATGAAAAACAATGAACTAATTTGTCCGTACATAACAATCAAAAACAAAATGCAAAACTCGCAGACAACGCCGTTGAAAGCGTATTTGCATTTTAAAGCGGTAATTTGTTTTCCCCAAACAACCTCTGCCTGAGAGAACTACTCATCCTTTCGCATAACATCTATTCATCAACATATTGGCAGATTGACCGTAGATGAAGTTTGCCCAAGTTTTTCGAATTTTAGCTTTTTGGAAAGTTCAATCTACATTTCACGCCATATGGGCCTAGCACTCATGACCATTAGAACATGTGGATTCTGCACTCCCTAGCGATTATCTCAAGTCCAAACAATCGTCGAGTTGGGGGAGGGGCTATTTGCCGGGGGGGGGGGGGGGGGGCGGGTGGTGGGGTGGGGAAGGGGTTAATTGCTCTAGAGGTAATTGTCTGGGGTAGTTGTCCTAGGGGGTAATTGTCCTGGGGGGAGTTGTCCTGGGGGGTAATTGTCCTAAGGGGGTAGTTGTCCAGGGGTAGTAGTCCGGGGGGTTGCTGTCCACGGGGTAGTTGTCCTAGAATCATACTCAAACTGAAAATAAACAAATCATATCACACAGAAACGTTACCTAAATAAAAATAATAACTTATCAAGTCTCCGCCAGATGTGTTTTAAAGTGACGTGAATGTACAATCAAACCTGTATAGAAGGATCACTCAACGGAGGCTAGAAAGGTGGTCTTTAAGGTCGTTGTGGACACGTTACTTCAACACAGGTTTCAATGAAAAACATCGTTCAAAGGAACCAAAAATATTTTGTTTGGCAGTTACTCTTTCTATACTATGTTTTTTTTTTTCTTCGACGCATTGTAGGAAATCAAGACACAATCAGGAATGGAGCGAACAGAGGGACCCAAAACCACCAGCCAAGGAATAACGCCAACGAGCAGCAAGGCCAGGCAGCAAACCGGAAGAACAACAACGTCCAGGCACAGCGCTTCTTGCAGGAGCAGTGGGAATGGTATGATGCCTGTTACAACAGAGAGGCGAATGCTGGTGAGTGTCCTAATAACTTGGCTCCAGCATGTTTGAGGCCGCCTTCTCCAATTAAGAATAGGCATATGCCTTTGAATATTTAGAGTATGTTTATTTGACAACGCCCGCGCCAACCGTTCCTTGCAGGAGCAGTGGATTATGATGCCTGCTACAACAGAGAGAGGAATACTTCTGACTTCTGAGTGTCCTGGCTTCAAGATAGTCAATGGACAATATAGTCAGTCACCTAAAAGATGAACATTGATAACGTTGTGCTTTTTTTCCTCTGTCATAGAAATGTATTCAATACAAAAATGCAAAGCATTATAAATGATTATTGTGAATGTTTGGAGAAAGTAAGACATAAAGCAAACTGGGAAGCAAGGTAAGAATTAGGTACCTAAAGTTAAATGGGATGGACGTATTTCCATTTGTTGAAAAATAGGACGAGCCTATTTTGCTTAGGGAGTAAAGTTTTTTTCCCCCCCATGAACGTGTGTGTCGTTGACCAGGTCTGTTCACCGCCGATCAGAAGCTGAAGAACAACAATCAGGGCTATACAGCCGCAATCCACACCCGCCAGAACCCCAACGGTCAGAGAAGGGGGTATGAGTGCCCCGAGGAGCGGGATTACTACCCCTACTGGCACCCCAGCCCCTGGATCGATGCTGCCGTTATGGTTGGCAACATGACTGATTGCGAGTAAGTACTTCGCTCAGTCCCTTTGTATAATACTGTCTCTCTTTCAAAACCATGAATGCATAAATTATCCCTGTTATAACAACAATCAAAGAGAAACTTAGCCAGATCGTACATTTCAAATGTTTATTTGTGTGAGACATGCTAAGAGGTCGAAACAACATTTCACTTTGATCTGTAAAAACGTAAAACCTTTCGGAGACGGAATATGATATATGTTTTTTTTCAGTTACAAATAGAGATTGATAAAGAGGTTTTGATTAAATGTTATAACATTGAGATAGACAAGTATTATACTTTGAATGTAATTTACGCACAATACACTGCTTGTATCTATAACATGAGAGAGATTTCAAAGACGTGTAGTTTTCATCCAAAAGCCTTTGAGTTCAAATCATTGTCAACAATCTTCTTTAATCACGTTGATAGGATGTACCAAGCTGAGAGCTTCAATGTCAAGGAGAAACATGAGTGTGTGGAGTACTATGCCGGCGGTCAACGCAAGCATTCGTCGCGTTACAACAACGAAGCTGACTGTACTGAGAATGATGGCGAATGGCTGGCATTTACCAACTACCTCGAAAAGGCCCCTCGTAAGTCGTTGGGAATGAATTCTTTGCGTACTGTATGTTGTCAAAATGGAAGTTGAGTGTTTTATCTGCTATAATTTTAACTCTCATTTCCAACTCTCTAGGCTACTGGACGTCCTAGTTTATGACCAAGTATGGGATGATAGTTCAACCGTCGTCAAACAATCTGGTCAGTTGAGGTTACATCGATTGCAATACCCCTCAAGCCAATGATTATGTACAGAAATACGGGGCTGCAGAATCAGTCCCTTCAAGTAAGACTTCGCCATATTAAGTCTCTCAGTACCAAGCCAGGTAAAAAGCTCATTAACTTTTAACACATGTTATGAGCCTATACGTGCTGATAGGGTTAAACTATTTATTTCGCCACAGCTGGGCCTACAGTGCAGCAACACGTGGTGTCTTCTGACGCACCACAGATAGCTGACAATAATTTATTTATTTTTGTATCGTTTATCACTCTAGAATTTACCACCGAGGCGGCTTGCAACGCAGCAACGGGTAACGGTGTCACGTACACTTGGGGTAGACCGTGGAACGGACAGAACATGGAGTGCCTGGTGGCTCTGAAGGCCCCTGAATGTCAGCAAGCTCCTTGGACCAGGGTCAACCATAACGGGAATGCCCGAGGTGGAGAGGCCAGCCGCTTCACAATGACCATGCCTTTCTTCCCATCCCAGAACGTCATGCGATGCGCGGCCAGACTCAGGTAATAATGATAATGATATTAATAATGATGATAATAATAATAATAATAACTATAGTAATCATACTAATAATCACAATATGCAATTTTACCTCAGTCACTGGATTAAAGTATCCTATCGAGTCACTCCTTCTATCCTAGGAACGGGGCAGCCGTATGTGAATGTAAATGTTTGACTGAAAGACACAAGTGCTATACTAGGTTGAAACCATGCATACCCTCCGGATCCTGATTGAGTGTCAGAGGAACAATCCACTATCCGAGATGTCATGGTGGTGGCGTTGTGTAGAGGACCATGGGTTCAAATCACGGTTGACCATGCCTGTCAGGCTCCAGACCCCGAATCCGTACAGTACAACGGTATTTTGCTCAGTACTGATGAGTTTGAACCTGATAGCGCGTGTATTGACAATAAGGAAAGGGTCAGGCTGATCAGTTGTAATGACCAGTTATTATGAACTGTCTTCACGGAGTGGAGAGTGAGAGGATGTAATTCACTATGGGTTTGTTATCAGACAGCGGTGGTTTGCATGGTATGTCCTCTCCAGGTGCTGCCAAAATGTGTAACAGAAAGGGAGCGAATACAGGCATGTTATTCTACAGACACCATTTGTCTATACCCATTAAGTATGCAGACTCCGTTTAACTCGAATCCCTTCTGAGCAGTGTCCATGTACCCGCTATTGTAGGCCATCTGCCCACAAATCCGCTTTTGGTATGTCACTTTACAGACAGGTTTTGACTCGTAAACATTTCCTAAATGTCTGTTTTCCCTTATAAGGTACGGCCATCCAAATTATTCTAACACACTATGCAATGAGAGCGTTTAATATCTTATGAAGATCAAACTGCCTAACATAGTTATGTCGATATGATTGTATCAAAATCCATAGCATGTATTGATAATCATTTGACATTGCATCATAATCTTTGTACTGGTTCTGATTTGCTAACATTATATACAGGTACAACATCTCAACTGATGACTATGACCCATTGACCACAACAGCAGAACAGAACCAAAACACGTATGTATTCTGAATATATTTTATTGATCATACGCCTGCTGGTTTCAAGTACATTCTCATACCTTGTTTGGAATATCGTATGAACCACGTAACGTACATTCTGTTTTATAAACTTATATTTTCACATTACAATCTCAGTAGACGTAACACTTGGAAATTGAAAGCCTGCGACCCAAGTTGAACCAAGTCGAAATGACATGACGCACGATGTCCTTCCTACACATATCAAGTTCGTTGCGGAATCTTTATACGTTCACATAATAACTTTGAAAAAATGTTGTAACTCTTTGTCTGCCATATGTGCATTTTCCCCCACGAAATGCACATACATCCCATAAAGCAGCAGTTTATCTGACACACAAAGGGTTAATCAACTTTCACATCTATCTTCATGTCTAGCGCCAACAACGTCCAGTCCCCGGTCCAGCAGAACCCATATGTGAACATCGGAGCAGACAACACGGCTCTGCGTCTGGCTATCAACACTGCCCAGTTTGGACGGACATTCCAGGACAGGTCACACGCCTTCAAGATCATGCCCCGCCCGCAGGCTGCAGGTGATTCATTCATGTGTATTCGTGTGTTCATGTATCAATGGATATATTACATGATTTAGGTTTATGGCACGGACGTCACCATATCATTATTATGTCAGATACAAGAAATATTCACAAGAAACTGTTCACCTTACATCAATACATTTTTGTGATATGGAATATGTTCTTTGCGTAAAAGTGGCTCCCGTAAATATGTTATTTTGTGTTCAATAACATGCAGCATGAATATAAAACAATAATAAAGAAAAAAGTAGAATAACAGTATATCTATATTATCCATTATCGTAATTCATTCTCTGGAATTTCTATGTATTTATTCAATCTTATTATCTGCCAAATCATAAATGTAGGCAGCAGTGAGATGCCTGTCAATCTCATCTTTCCTCTGTCAGGATGTATGTCCAATCCTAAGTTCACTTTATAATGTAATATCATATATTTTGGCAGTGGTGGGATTATATATATAATATAATATCATATAATATAATATGAACTGTCTACTTATTGATCTGCCAGTTTGGTGTAGTCCTTTGTAGTGGAACAGGTGAGCTATTCAGTGTAGGTTCTATCAATTATTCTCTAGAATTCCAGTAAGGAAGGAAACATCATTTTAACATTAACGATTTGGTAATAATGGTGGTAGTGGTGGTGCTGTTTGTAGTGAAAATGGTGGTGGGTGGCGGTGTCAGCAATGCGATGTAATCGATATTTCTTCTCTTTATGCATTTCATCTAGCTGTACAAAGTGCCAAGATTTTCAACCTGAATGTGAGAGGGAAGAGGGGGAACATCGTGCAGACATACCCGGCTGTAGAGTACGACTTCATGCCAAATAGGATGGAGATCTCAGCCAATGATATGGTGCACCTCCAGTGGACAGGTGGGTACCTTTGTTAGCAATGCAATATTTTTAATATATATTTGGTAGAGAAGATGCAAGCAATAAAAATAGGAGAGAGAGAGAGAGAGAGAGAGAGAGAGAGAGAGAGAGAGAGAAATAGGGGAAAGTAATGATAGTGATGATGATACTGGTGATGCATGATGATGGTAATGGGTGGGGATATGAATAACTGGCAGTGTGATAACGTTTATCAAGAGAATAATGCTGAAGCTGGCAAAGATAATCATGATAATGTTAATGTTAATGTTGGCTATGTGGCTATGTGGAGCAATATTTGCAAGATGTATTATGCATTGTACTTTTCACGATGAATATAATGATCATGATAATCGTGCGAAAAAGGAACATTGACGAACATGTCGACAGTGATGACGGCGGTGATAATTCAACCAATGCTAGTTTAAAATAATAATGACAATGTTTTCGTATTCAATCACATTTTGAAAGAATATATCATTAAGGTTTACAACATTTTCCCTTTCTTCCTCCAGGATCCAATCGCCATAACAACAACGCCCCCGGTGGAGACGGACAGACGGGAGATGCTGGGGAAGGCAGAGGGGGTAAGTGCCGTTTGGCCAAATCAAACCTAGTCTTCGTAGGGTTCATTTAAGATTGCATTCGTTTGAACAGAATGTTTCAGAAAGGTTGGTTAAAATGTAGTTCATATTCCGAGGTCACCATGACTTACTGTATCAGGGAAGTACCGTAAACATGCATAAGTCTTACTTATCGGATTGCATGATTGATTGTGTGCTCTTAAAAAAATGTCATGGATTATAAAATAATAATCAATGTTGTTACTTAACATAATCATATAAATCTGTCATACGGTTACATCAAATCCGTATGTTATTACTAACAACACACATAATACAATAATCCCAAACTACATGTATATTGGTTTATGTGTCAACCAACTCTCATTTCTGTTCTGTACACCGACCAGTCATACCCATTGTATTTCATGGGTTAACCACCCCTTGCTTGCTTTTGCAGGTACGGACCGCAGCAACTTTGTACAGATGAGCAACACCCTGGACAACTACCCGACGCCTTTCACCGACGCCGCGAGCATGTTCACCGGGGCACAGGTCCACTGGATCTACTTCGATGATACACCTAACATTACTCCCGAGGATCTGGCTATTAACCTGGCTAGCTCGGGCTATTACAGGTGGGTTATTAGACCAACGAGCTAATGTATTATTCTCTCGCCAATAAAACCGTTTCAGTACAGTATTCAAATACCCCTCCTACAAACACACATACACACACATACATGTACATGTAACTGACATAACGCGTGATTTACATTCATCTGTATTTTCTAGTCGTGATTCAGTTTCAATGTGCACTTTCGGCATTATGTTGGGTATGAGTTGTTGTTAGTCTGACAATCCTCGGACAAGTTTTCAGGTAACCATTAGTAACATTATTGTTTGAACGACGTCTCCTATCACTACCATGACTATGCTAGCTCGGCTAGTCTGTATTATTTTTTTTTTCAGTTCCCGGTTATAATGATAAGCTGCATGTCCAAGACTGTCTGTCGTTGTATTACTCCAAATTCAGTTTTTAGTTTTAAAAATTAACAATGAGGTCATTTACTATGAGCTTTAGTCCGTTGAAAATGGCTGATAAAGACAGTATTATTCTGATGTTCGGCATAACAAAAAATAACGTTCAGGAATAACACAGGGATCTGCAATTCAATATTCACACCGCCCGTTAACCGTGAATCCCAACGCCGTGACTCTTAATCTCTGCTCTCTGATCTCCAGGTGTAAGAATGCTGCGACGTGTGGCGCCGAGTCGGTCCAGCAGAAGAACGAGATGAACAACTTGCTCAACAACGCCCCACCCTCCTACCCAGGCGCTCTCGTCCAGTTCCCTGCCGGCGAACACATGTACATGTCCACTCGCAACAACAATTTCAGTAACCGCTCGCAGAAGGGCTACCTAATGGTCAAACCAGCAGCCTAAATTTAATATATACATACGATTTCATTCTCGCAACAAGTAACCGCTCGCAGAAGGGTTTCTTCATGATCAAATAGGCAGCCTAAATTTAATATATACATACGATTTCATTCGAGGGCTTCAAATTAAATACGGGCACAGGTCTGAGATGGTATTCATGAATAAATTTCAATTAAAAACAGTACTGTCTGAGCTAAGATAGTAAAAGTATTCTGAGATTATTGCGCCAATATAGGCCAATCCCAAGTTTGATCGCAAGGGGCCTTAAGTCTTTTTCGGAATACTCCCAGCTCGTCGACTATATGTTCATAATACAGCCAATCCTGTCTATTAGAAGAGCTGGCTACGAAATCATCAGTTTGGTATGTAAACACCACTCAATTTGCATCCTTTCAGAGCAGTGCAATCGTACCTCTCCAGGAATACCACCTGTCTGTTAAGACCACCTTCTTATATTTCCCTTGCAGATCCACGCTAGCGATACGAATGAAGATGAGGCATATTTAACTTCATGGATATGTTTGACAACTGATTAGTTTGTACTATATTAATGATTGTTCTGACTGTAGTGAGCTTGTGTGTTGCAACCAAGATAATTGTATGAGATACAGACTGCGGCCATTATAGTTGATGCAGAAAAGCATGATGCTGGGAAACTAAGTGTCGGCAATTATCTGGAAGTCCAACTGAAAGCACAATAATGCCAAACGGAGATGATTTTCTGCAATCGTAACTTGATGACAACAAAATGAGGAATTTCTCGATGTGATTAATGAAGCTCGAAGTAATTTTCAACTTTCTTATATAACCTACATGTATATCCTAAATTTTCCATTGATAAATTGTATGCGTTGTAGCCAATAATCTAGATAGATCCTAACGTCTTATTGTTTCATATTCAATAGCACAGTGTATAAACAGCAACACGAATAAATCCCATGTTAACGAGTTTTATAGATGAAGAGGCTTGAAAAGTACTTCATTTAGTGCGACGTTATGAGATATTGATAGGCCTATACTCACTGCACTTTCATTCACGATGTCAAAATAAGTAATTGAATGATACTACATATTATGTATGTTCTTTACTAACATTATTAATTTATTACCTCGTCATAATGATGAGTGATGTTTTTGGTTTGTGGATTTAACAAAAGTAAAATATTTGTATAGGTGAATATAACGCGGCATTTCTTTATAATGTGTGGTAAGTGTTTCTTTATGAACTGTATGGATTGATTTGAAAACAAAACGTACCGAGACATACATGTATGTTTGCAACTGTACTGGTTAGATTATGGGAAATGTGTAATCTTAAGCCATAAAAACACACTCGTCAATCAATATGGTTAGTTCCGTAATATGAAGAACATAATTATTTTGGTAGTGGTAATCAACCTTGCAATCATGGTATCATCATGATGCATATGAAGTTGTTGATAATGATCATTATCTTGTCAAAGTCCGAAATGTAGTATGTTATTAGGCATAGGCCTACGTAAGATTCTAGTCTGCTGGCACGGACACGGGACGTATGTAAATTATTGAAAGATTGATAATTAAACTACTACATCATTGCACAACAATGTATTATTCTCCTCTCGGCTATTCTTATTTGTTTGAGTATTTGTATAACTCATTGTTCATGATTTCCATCGACAGCCACCTTTTGCCATATTAAACCGCTCCCCCGTTTTTATGGCACTATCTACGTTCGCGCCATCTTTTCCATCTCTCTTAATTTTCTTTTCCCCTCTCTACAATACCTACCTTTGTTCTAATGATCTCCCTCCCCTCCCCTTCTATAATGTCTCCCCTTTCAAGTTCGTCCTTATTTGCATAAAGCACGCACAAGTACAAAACTATACAAAAGAATCTTACAGTTTACACAACAAACAAGAAAAAGACAAGAAACACCTTATTCAATAATAAAGCACATTTAAAAATATTTTTAAAAAAAAAGGAAAGAGAGAGAGAGAGAAAAATAAACAATGAAAGTTACATTAAATAAAATTGGGTTAACCTAGGTACAGAAAGTCGATCAAGTTGCATTCCCTCTCCCTAATATTCCTTACAGAATGTTAAGTTAAGTTTTCCATGCTTCTAATGTGGATAGCATTTATATTTTGAAAATCGCTATAAATCATGTTTTAACAAATGTAAACTTGTGTAAGTCGACCCCCCCCCCCTCCAAGATCGTGCAACGTGACGCAGTAAAATAATATGCGGCAAATTAAAAAAAAGGAGAAATCAAGTCAATGTTTTATATTCATGTGGATACAATTACAATTGGCACGCTGTATGTGGAGAGAAGGGGTAATATAATCCAATCGGAAAAGTTTCGCGTCCGTAACTTGAATCAAACACCTCTCCCATCCTGTTATTCCTAAAGCATGGAAAAAGGATTAAAGTAAATAATGAAGGACAGGTCGAAGTCTGCTTGTTCACATCATCTCACAACTTTGTCAAGAGGTCCTTTCAGCTACCTGTTTGATTAACATGATTGGCAGACCGGATTGGCAAAACCATTGAAAGGCGCCAGTGGAATGTAATTCTAAAGATGACGCATCCTGTTCCATATTAGGAAATGTGGGCTCAATTACGTCATTCTGTGTAGTCGGGAGGCCGAAGGATTAGCTTTGCTAATCACTGCTTACTCACAATGCACAATAGGCTTCCTTAATTCCATGGCCATTGCATAGCTAGCTAGCTAAGCGCAAATCTAGCTCCACCCACAACCGGAACTATTTGTCGGATATCTGGACAAAACCCCGAAAACTTCATGACTGATAAACTTACAGATAGTTGACGAAGAAGAACCGTCCTGCGTTGAGAAATAAGGTGAGTGTATAGTCTGACTCCGTACGATTTTCGTGTAATAGGAATGTGATTGTAATATTTTAAGATCTCTAAAAACTGATATGTGTTTATTATTGGGAATCAAAAGTCGCTGCGGTAAAATAATCTCTATCCCCACGTACCAAATTTGCTGTAACCTGGCACCGACTCTCTCCCACAACCACTGCTACAGACATGACGCATATCGGATCAGCCATTGTCACGCCATGTCACGGCCGGACTGACTTACATACAACTTCTGTTCTTGATTTGGTGTTGTTTATTGTTGATGATAGCGTATGTCATTAGATTCATGTAACAAGTATTAATATGACTGTAATGTCAAGGACTATACAAAATACAAATACATTTTCTATCTCTATCTAATGATCTGCCTGATGGTTCAATTTACTTTTTATTTCTTTTTTTTGTGAATGTAAAGGGAGAGTTCAACCTGAAATTAACTTTTGATTCAATCAAAGCAGACGCATGAAAAAAAAATGTATGAGTGAAGGTTTAATGAAAATCCACCAAAGGATAAGAAAGTTATGCTCTTGATTTTTATTATTTTTAGAAGTATAAAAAAAATGCTTTGGCCCCCTACTTGTAACAGCAGTTAGATTTTAACCGTATAACACATCTATACACATTATTGCATGTAAATTTGATATTCATATTTGGAATATGCTGTCATTCATGTGAATGACCATCATGAAACCAGCTTATTGTTGGAGAATGGGTATGTTCTTATTTTTAAAAAGTTTAGATGAAAATCCAGTATTTTTTGTGTAAAAAATATTTATGTGCTCAGCGCAATTGTTGTGTAATTGATTCTAGCGACAATGAAACAAATGATAAAAACACTTGTGCATATAGTACATGTATGCATGCACCAGAGCTTCTTATCCAGTCAATTTGTACAGGCTGGATCAAAGGGTATTTTCTGTTTGTAAAATTGTATACAAGTGAGTGTGAGACTTCAGAGTGAGTGCAAGATGAATTACTCTCAGAAAAAGTTGTAGTATGACATGGGTGCCATTTTAGGAAGCAAGTTCCAGGATGAAGTTTGAAGTTTATTAATTATTTCTGTTGACCCCTTTCGAGGTATGAGAAATACACAATAGCTCAAAGGAATTGGCATAGGGAAAGGGAAGAAAGTAAGGAGCCGCAGTTTTAAACCAGTGTGTATTTTGTCCAGTTAAGCATGAAACATGAAGTTTTAGCCTAAAAAGTATCATGTTTCATGCTGAACTGGACAAAATAAACCGTGGTTTTAACTGCGGGTTCTTCCCTTTGCCGTTCCCTATGCCAATTCCTTTGAGCTGTTGTGTACATATTAAATTGAAAAATAAAATTCATAATAATCACATATGTTCTCTCTAAGGAAAAGAAAAGAAAAGAGGATTCAAGCAAATATCAACGCGGACAATTATGGCTAAGTTGTCTGTTTTTTTACTAGATCGCAGGTGTAAATAAGTATGGGCCTGCTGGATGTGTGAGAGCAAAAGGGGAAAAATGAGAGGTGGGGTGGGGGGATCAGATCATACATGGTAGCATACATTTTTAGAAATATTCCTGGATTCATCCATCATCTTTTTGTTATTCTCTAAAAAAATATATGTGCAGTTCGTGCAGCCATGCAGCCAGCGTGCTGCTCTGCATCCTGAAATGGCGGCGGTATTGCCCCATGGTGGACTACACTTTTTTGTGTGCAAATTAAAGAGTAATGCTTTGTCGTGCTCTATGGTCTTTGCCAAGTACTGTCAGATAACATTATGTAACAGGAAACTGTCTCAAATATTGAATGGCTTTAGTCTCCAGCACAGACTTTATAGTGGCATTGTTTCATAATATGTTTCTTGAAATAAGGCTACAGCCTGACTTGCTGATGGTGTTCCTTGTCATTAGGGAGGCACACTGGACAGAAATATCACAGCTAGTCTTGGCGTATTCAGACCCATTGATTTAGACAGACCCATTGTCTGGATGAGAGGGATATTATTTGCATGGTTTTATTTTTTCACATAAGCCCTCAATGAGCCTCTAAAGATTTTTTTTTTCAGAGAGGCCATGACTTTAAATATATTAACAACAATAACATACACACTATAGTGTAATGATAAAAATGAATTATGAACAGTTATAAAGATAAAACATTTTAAGAAACAAACAACAAGCAAATAAATGTAAAATAATGATTATGCTAGAGCCCTCGATCAGCCACTAAAGCTTTGTTTTCCAGAGAGGCTGTGTTTTTGAAAACTAGATGCTGCAATGTAAATCAATGGCGAACAAACATAAAATTATGAGAAACAATAAACAAAAATCTTATAGAACAAACAAACCCCAAATTATTTTTGACTGAATGTTTGTGCTTGTGCAATTTTGTAAATTTTAAATAGTGTAGTTGAATTGTACAGTGTGATCTTATAAAGGCTACTTTGTGCATCTATTTTCAGTGCTGCACATCCGTACATCTAAGGTTCAGAATGATTCTGAGGGGAGCTTGTGTGCTGGTGCTAGCCCTGGTCCTGAGGGTCCAAGCTGATGTGTATATGCACAACCCAAGAGGCTCCAACAACAGACTCAATGAGCAATCAGCTGAGAGAAATAATGGCAACAGGGCTTTTGACTCACAAGTAAGTCCTCTCTACACACTTACTCAACATGAATAACATACTCATTGATTTGTATTGTGAAATTGAAATGAGCAAATTCACTCCATTTTAAAAGCACAATGTTGTGTACCTGTGCTATTGTGTGTCATGTAATGAATCTAAAAGTTAAACTGCTGTTAGTACCTCTGATTCTTGGTTGTAAATAAGTTAAACATAGAGCCCTTTATAATGAACAGCAAACCAGATAGTCCACAGGACCCCTGGTGTGAAATCAAGACGTACATGTATGGACTGCAACTTGAAATCACATTTAGAGACTTTTCACCTTATTGTAACAATATTCCTTGATTGAATCTTTGTAGATGTATTGTAGGTATTACATGTTACTACTGCATAAGCGTATGGGGTGAGGATATTTCCTCAAATTATTCTGGGCATCCTTTTTTTGTTTATACATCAAATCCAGGCAAAATTATCCAGAGAATGGGTGGCCTCGAACATGGGAGATCAAAGAGAAAATCTTTGTAAGGCATTCTTTTGTGACTCGCAGAAGACTACAATGACTCTGCATTAATGGTTGATGGTACTTCATATAAATTAAACACCCTTGATAAAATGAAACAGATAGGTATTGAATCACAGCTGTAAAACTTGCACAGGGGCAAAACTGTGGAGGGATTGAATACCTCTGACCCCTTACATACTGTTTGCACTCATAGTCTGTAGGCAGTCTTTCGTTTAGTATACATGGGATAACATAGTATGGGATTAATACCCTTTCAAGAAGATCAGCCAAATTGTTCATGATGTCAGCAGTTTGAAGTTTAAATTTGGAATGCATTGTCATGCAATGACAGCCCTAACTGCATTATGAATGTTAACAGTGAGTTTTATATATACCCAAGTAATTGTAACTGTTTCTTGTTAATTGTGTTTTAGAATAACAATAGAGGAGGATATAATGTTGGGGAACAAGGAGCAAATGGCAATACGCAGGAGCAAAATCAATACAGAATGGTAAGTATTACTATTGATATGCATCATTGTACAGTCTTACTTAGTCTCCTGAGGTATGGCCTCAAGTTATATGGCCCTGAATGTCTGTGTAATGCTACCATCGGCAACTGATGGCATTTAAATGCATCTATATCTATACATTAAACTTAATTTTCTCATGTTGTTAAAGTTACAAATTATTGATCAATTTTAAATGAATTGATATTATCTTCCCCATCTCAACAGTATACTGCAAATGTTAAAAGATCTATGACAAATAGATATTGATTCCCATGTGCTGGTTTATGACAAATCAAGTCATAGCAGAATATGAAATTATTTCTCTGTCCTTTCCTTGCTAGCAATATTTTGCGAGTGCAAACTTTGAGACGGTGGAGAGTGATGCAGGCAAGACCTTCCTGACTGTTGAATGGACCAATCAGCACGGCTGTGGAGGGGATGAGGATAACGACCCTCACAAGCTCAATTCTAATGTTGTTATTCAAATGATGTGCCAACCTGATGCCAACACCCCCCAAGGTATATCCAAAAAACTAGGAAATATTGTGTTGATTTGAAACCAGGAAGAATCATGAACATGAACAGGACCTCCCTGTTCACAAACCCACATTGATGACCCCCAACTGGTGATATACCTCACCAAATGCCCATTTTGACTGCTTTAGACAACATATGAGATGATAATGATGGTAATGAGAAACCAGGGACATAAATCCAGGAGAATACGGCCACACCTGTCTACAAAGACCACTGTACGTAAAGGTCCTTTCTAAATACCACTAAATTAAAATCCCTTCAGAGTATTTTCATGGAATTTCTGCTCCCTATAAAGACCATTTGTCCTTAAAGAGTGTTTTTCCTCTTTATCTTGGGTAACATTTCTTCATTGACATGTTTGATCACTCTATGTGTCCATTCTACAAATTTCCAAATGTTGAAGATCACTTTAACCCTAATGATGCTGAAAATCAGAGAAACAGATTTGTTAAAATTCTTTGAACAACACATGTGAAAGAAGTCTCATGAATGTCTCTGAATGATATATTTCTCTCTTCCAAAGTGAGATTGTAGTACATCATTCAAGATATTGGGTGAGAAGGATGTGGCTTAGGTAAGAAAAACACATGTAAAAAAACACATGAACCACGCCAATCAGATTTGAGTCATGGGTGTCAAACAAGTGCAATGCTGCAATAGAAATGAACCTGAAACCCTATGTCTGTTAACCATGTAATACTAGAATTAGATACGTGTGTCAAACAAAATTGGTTGTGTAATAGAATTATGTTCCAATTAATATCATCAATTCAGAGTTTAGTTATATAATTAAATAAGTGTGATTCTGCTGTACAAATGAACTGGAAACCCTGTGACTGTTAACTATGTGGTTGTAGGAGATGCTGACACGATCAGGAACGGCGAGAACACAAACACCCAGAACCACCAGCCAAGGAATAACGCCGATGAGAGCCAGTCCAATGCTAACAATAGGAAGAACAACAACGTCCAGGCCAACCGCTTCTTGCAGGAGCAGTGGGAGTGGTATGATGCCTGCTACAACAGAGAGAGGAATGCTGGTGAGTTCCCTACAATGAGCGTTGGGGAGGGGTGGGGGGTGGGGTTAGATCCCAGATGGGGGTGGGGGGGGTGGGGTTAGATCCCAGATGAGACAAGTTTATCACTTGGAACATTCCTATAAACTTCTACCCCCCCTTTAAACTTTTCTTGCCCCTCCCCCCCAAAAAAAAAAAAAATAATAGAAATAAATAAATAAAATAATAATAATAATGAACAAAAAATAAATGAATAAAAAATAAAAATAAATAAATACATAAATAAAAAAAATAATAATAAGTAAGAAAAACATAAACAAAATTAAAAATAGGCAAATCAAAGATTACCAAAAAGTTCCAGTAATAAGCACAAAGCTTAAGCAGGTATGAGACACCTTCACAATTTTAAGAGAAATGTATCTATACATGGAACATCCAATGCATGTTTGTAGGGAAATATGTCAAGATATATAATGATGTACCTCAGTAGACCATATACACACAAACACTTAAGGGGGAGGGGGGGGGGGGGGAGAAGGGGTTATCACAAGTTGAGTCAATTTATCAGTTGGAACAATGGAATATTCTTTGCAACTTCCTCTAATACATGAATACAGAAATATATGTCCAGAAGAGTTCATGTTGTCATAAACACGAGCACTTCTAAGTTGGTTTAGGAGTTATGCTTTGAAACATGTGATAGGTCTGATTGGGGTGGTTAGAATGCTCATAACCCAGTACTGTCCCCCAAATTCTACATAGTTCAAAATTTCCAGAAAACATTTCTCTATTGCTGAATTTTACATTCCAAAAGGGATTGATTTCTGATGTCATGCATTTTAAACAGAAATATCTTTGTATCGTATTACATCATAAATGTGGTATGAGAGGTGCTTGTGACAATAAAGTAACATTGACTCGGGAAATTACAATATCTGGTGAATGGAAACGTATGCTTTAAACTTTTACTTTGCATTCACATTTTTAACAGTTAAACAATGAGGTCTGGATAATCTACCAGGATACTTGCATTAGAACCAAGGTTATCCAACAAAGCAATTCGAACTAATATAAACCTGATAACCTTTTTAGGTCTGTTCACCGCTGACCAGAAGCTGAAGAACAACAACCAGGGCTACAGCTCTGCCATCTACACCCGCCAGAACCCCAACGGTCAGAGGAGGGGTTACGAGTGCCCCGAGGAGCGGGACTACTACCCCTACTGGCACCCCAGCCCCTGGATGGACATCGCTGTCTTGACAGGAAACACCACGCTGTGCGAGTGAGTACTCTGCCTGTGGAATACTAGCATATCATGTAGGGGAGAAACAATCTGTATGCTCTTTCTAAGGCATTGACAGGAGAGTTATCAAAAATTTGAAGGTTGTACTGCAATCATAGTGATTAGCATAAATATCAGCCTTTTGATTTTGGATATGATATGAGATATTGTGATAAATTGAATAGTGAATATAATCCTTATTATTGTGGTCATTACTGTATTGTTCAAATGGAGGTTTAGCTTGAGCGAGGCTATCACAAAGATTTGCTCAATGATCATTGATCAAATATGGTCAAATTTTCCTAGTGCGCTTTTCATCAGAAGATAAACAATTAGTGCTATGTAATCAATAATTCTGTTAAAATGATTGTATTGATAGGTATTACCAGACTGAGAGCTTCAATGTGCAGGAGAAGTATGAGTGCGTGGATTACTATAGCAACGGCCAACGCAAGCACTCCTCGCGGTACAACAACGAAGCTGACTGCACTGCCAATGACGGCCAGTGGCTGGCTTTCACCAACTACCTTGAAAAGGCCCCTCGTGAGTATTTCACATTCTACCCAATTCACAATAGAGAGACAAGTTTTGCTGAGTCATAACAGGTATCCATCGAATAGTCGTCCATGTCTGCCATTACTCGTTTTTACATTTTCCTATATAGATGTATGATTTTATGCTTGTTGACTAATTTACCTCTTGAATGTCTGGGAAGTTACATTAGCATTCAACATACTTATAACATAGTTATTGACAAAGTTATTTCCAATAAAAAGATATGTTAGGTACACATGAGTTTTAAAAGTCAGTTTAATGAGGTCATCATTTCATCCAAACCAGATATAGCTAACGTAAAACTAACATTTCTATGGTGAAATAAATAATAATAATTGAAGAGAGACAATTTCTTTGTTGTCCAGTGTTCTGAAATTTGGTGGCATGTGTTTTACTACACCATTAATTGTGATTTGTAAAACAAGAGTATGGTAATATTGATATGTGCACCACAGCATCATGTTTTACTAAAGCTTTGATTGTGATGTGTGATTTTTAGAGTACAGTAACCGTGATGCGTGCACCGCAGCATCGGGCAATGGGGTCACCTATGTGTGGGGTCGTCCATGGAACGGGCAGGATGAGGAGTGTCTGGTGGCCCTGAAGGCCCCTGATTGCATCGAGGCCCCCTGGACCAGGGTCAACCACCTGGGCAACACCAGGGGCGGGGAGGCCAGCCGCTACACCATGACCATGCCCTACTTTCCTTCCAGGGACACCATGCGATGCGCCCTCAGGCTCAGGTAAGGCGTCGTTGTATCAGGGTTGAGCCAGGTTTCAGGCAAAGGCCTAAAATCAGGCCCTGTTGCATATTGCATGTAGCTTTTCATTTGTTGTAACTTACCATTGCAGGTCACTCTACCTTGACAACAGCTGCACAGGTGAGAGCTCAGTGGCAGTTCCCATGGTAGTAGTGAGCAGTGGTACTGGAAGACATCCTTATTATCTTTAGGCAAAATCATGAATTAAAGTGTGGCACCTATCGTTTTTGCCCATATATCAGTTGTTTTGTACTGGTATATTAACTCTTAAAGTGCCATAGCGCTGCAAACACGCTATTGTTACGGTGCTTCATACACGCATACTTTCTTTTGGTCCACTACAATGCTGGTCGATCTGTTGCACAAAATTTCTGGTTTTCATTTATTACAACTTGTGATGTAATTCTATTAGATTCAAACGTTCTAATTGAAAAGCTTCAACTAATAGTAATTCTTAGGTATTTGTTGGTAATACTTTCGCTGCTGTTCTTTATTTGGGGGGGGGGGGGGGGTGGGGTGGTAGGTTTGGGGGCAGGGGCTGCCATTCATCAAATTGCAATATGAATTACAAACAATACTTATTTCGCATTTAAATGTCAGTTCATTTTAAAAAAAAATTGTGCATTTGACACATTTGATTGTGAGGATGCATTTTGTTGTAGAAAATGATGACCATTAATATATTCTAATTTTCTTTGTTTCAACTTGTTATGCAGGTACAACATTACCACTGACGATTACGATCCTTGGAACACCACCTCTGAGCAGAACCAAAACACGTATGTAAATCAAGTTTTCTTCCATATTACATACTGTAGTTTGAATTACATACATGTACCTACATGTAAATTTCAGACATGGATCATGTAATGTCATGTTTTTCTTTTACATGTTTAGTATTTTGATAATTATCTATTTATCATTATTGTATCAATGCTATTGTGACTTTTATCTCTGTTATAATTGTACAATTTTGTATTTGATTTGGCAATTCAGAATTGAGAATCCAATTCACTGAACTGAAATATTTGGTGGTGTAAATATAGAAAGTTCCCTGGGATTTGCAATATTTGCAAACCATTGGTCATGTGCTCCACACACCATAGCCTGTATAAATATATGTTCATAATGATGTAAGGTTAGTAAAGATACATTGAAACATTTCTTCCTCTCCTTTCCCCCAATCATCGGAATGTCTAGTGCCACCAATGTCCAGTCCCCTGTCCAGCAGAACCCGTATGTCAACATCGGAGCCGACAACATCCCCCTGCGCCTGGCGGTCAACACTGCCCAGTTTGGACGGACATTCCAGGACAGGTCGCACGCCTTCAAGATCATGGCTCGCCCACAGACTACTGGTCAGTTTCTCTGATTGTCTTGCTTTTGTCAGTCAGGATGAAATCACGGTATGCATTATTTGGAAAGTGATGGCTTGGCATAAGAGATAAAACATTTAGCAGTGACCCCCTTGTGTGCCAGGCAAACAGCTGCCTATTGGGATTTGTGTGTATTGTTTGAGGGAAAATTGGCAATGAAAGTGTGAACGGAAGTAAAAAGTGAAGAAAATGATGAGCTTATGAGTGTTCTGAATGTGTCTGACAAAATTGTGTGATAAAGATATAAAGTTACCTTTTTTTATCGGTCATTTGCTCCAAAATGTTCAAACGGTTGAGGAAACAAGTGTATGATTAGATTGGAGAAGTGTGAAACTGAGAAAGTGGTTAATAGAACACAATCTATATACAGAACTGATCACATTTGAAAGGGATTGATTTGTAAGACAAGCACATATAGGGGATCATGTGTTTGTCAAATATATATATATATGTGACCTGTCACCACAAAATGACCCAATAAGTCGCAATGGGAGTTTCCACGTAAACAGCTGCAACCCTAAAAATAGCTTGGTTGGGATGGAAAAGTCGATTTTGGGTTTTTGGTATTTTCTGAAAGTACAACTCTTGATCTTCCATCTGTCAAAATTTGAGATTAAAATGATAAATAAATTGGTTTTAAAATGATAACTTTTTTCGGACATTGAAAAAAAAATGTCACTTTGCTGAGATTGTCCTTATCATAATCAAGCTCTCAAACAACTGAGCATAACTTAAAGAATATTCAGTGTTAGACATTGAAACTTTGTAGTAGTGATGATTGATACCTTATTTAAAATTGGGCCAAGTTTCAGCTCAAATCCATTGTTCCTTCATAGTGGTTGCTATGGGGTTTTAATTGCACCTTTTTGTGCCAAGGACAATGGCGCACGGTTCAGCACTCTTGAATGAACCCCTTTCTTCAGAGCCTGTAATCTCTGTTATCCAAATGATTAGTGCGTCTGACACCTTCACATTCTCTCTGTAATTTGAAAGGGTTAACTTGGTCCATACAAGTAGAGTTATATACCATTTTAAAGCTTAGAGTATAGGCTTCAAAGCTGCATCAAAAAAACAAAAACCAAAAAATCCGACTTATTGGTCGTTTTGTGGTGACAGGTCACATATGTTAAACTCTAACCAGAAATATGTTACTTTCATTCATTTAGCTGTGCAAAATGCCAGGATCTTCAACCTGAATGTGAGAGGGAAGAGGGGGAACATCGTGCAGACATACCCGGCTGTAGAGTATGACTTCATGCCAAATAGGATGGAGATCACACCCAATGATATGGTGCACCTCCAGTGGACAGGTGGGTACCGGTGTGGACTGAGGGTGGTGGTGATGGTGGTGGTGGTGGCGATTGTGGGGGTGGTATTGATGGTGGTAGTAATGGTGCTGTTTGTAGTGATAATGGGTACCAGTATGGACTGAGAGTGGTGGTGATGGTGGTGGTGGTGGCGATGGTGGGGTGGTATTGATGGTAGTAGTAATGGTGCTGTTTGTAGTGATAATGGTGGTGGTAGTGATGATGATGGTACATGTGTAGCTCTTGTGGTGATGGTAGTTATGGTTATAGTGATGATGATGATGAGGAATCAGGATGTTATTAGTGTTGATGGTAGAGGTAAATGTGATGAATAGGAGCAGAGATGGTTATGATTGGGTGAATTGGGGGAACAGAATTGATGTAGTGATGATAGTAAAGTACATATACTGTGCCCAAATCATGGTAACCTGTATGATTCCTTCACTATTCTTGTCCGTAATCAATATCTGATGCTAACATTCTTTTCTAATTGTCTCCCATCCACCAGGATCTAATCGCCATAACAACAATGCTCCAGGTGGAGACGGGCAGACTGGAGATGCGGGAGAAGGAACTGGAGGTGAGTCCCTCTCCGGTCCATGCTACAGACTCCTGACAAAGGGAAGGAGAAAAATGATACATTCACAACAAAGACCTGTTGGAGAACTGTTTAGAACTTCTTGTCTTTAGATTATCAATGATACTTTCTCTTGTAAATAGAATGGAACCCAGTGGCAGATAGATACAAGAAGGTATAGTTTATATAGCGCCACATCAAAATTTGCTTAAATGTGGAACAAAATGATCTATATCTCTCATCTCTTTTTACTTGTTTGTACACTTTGTAATTTTGTTAAGCAGGCAGATTTATGAAGAAAAGAAACTGGTTAAAAATCTTCAATAGTTAATACTGCACTTTATTGTGCACCAATAAATGTATAACATCAAAATTTTATTCTCTGTGAACTATTATTTGATATTTCACAGGAACGGACAGGAACAACTTTGTGCAGATGAGTGAAGCTGTTGAGAACTACCCAACGCCTTTCACCGATGCTGATAGCATGTTCACCGGGGCCCAGGTCCACTGGATCTACTTTGATGACACACCCGATATCTCTGCGGAGGATCTTGCAATCAACCTGGCTAGCTCAGGCTACTACAGGTAAATTAACACTCGGCACAGCAAATTGTTTTAACATTCAGCATCATTCATATTCAGCATCATTCATATTATTTCAGCAGTTGGTGCAAATTATCGCAATCACAGGCCAGGAGTCACTCATTTGCCCCTTGCTGTCACATAATTCTCTTTAGGGTGGATGTCTTACTATCTATTCCATTAGACTGGATCTCAATACTCATTGCTGTCTTCACCATAGGTATGAGCTGATGGAATGCATTTCACTGTTACCCTGCAGTTTTAATTGCGGTTTCTTACTGCATAGTTTGAACAAATTGCCATTATTGTATTAGAGTAATTATAACATTGGAATAATTGCCTCCTGTGTATTGTTTTATGATGTATATTTTAAATACAGTTGCTCAATTTACAATTTTAACAAATTGCAGTTCAGTATTAGAATGATTCGGAAACTGGAAAAATGGCTAATAAGTATGACTGTGTATTGTCATATGATGTATTTCGAGTTTAAATGAGTGACCTTTCACCTTTGACTGATGACCTCTGACCTGTATGCTTTATTGCCAGTGTAAGAAACTCTACTGTATATTGACATAGGATGTATCAGTTTAAATTTGAGACCCATCAACTAATAACCTGTAAACTCTCACCTGACGTTCATCCTTGGCCCCAGGTGTAAGAATGCTGCGACGTGTGGCGCTGAGTCGGTCCAGCAGAAGAACAAGATGAACAACCTCCTCAACAATGCCCCGCCCTCCTACCCAGGTGCCCTAGTCCAGTTCCCCGAGGGTGACCACCTCTTCATGTGCACCCGTAACAACAACTTCAGCAACCGCTCACAGAAGGGCCGGCTCATAGTCAAACCAGCTGCCTAATGATGTCATGTCATATAATCCTTGTTAGGAAATGGAGTCCTCGACCCTGTCTTATAAAGAATGGCGATTGATGGCAGCTGTACTAATGCTTGATATCAATCGTAACTCTGTACATTGGAGGTAGGGGGATTGGACAATTGATTCATCCGGATCAATCGCAACTCTTTATCAGACAGGGTCCTCATCTGACATATTTCATTCAAAGGAATGATTGGTTTTGCAGAGAGACATTAGATGATAAAATCTTTGTTTACTGGTTATCTCCATAATGTTAAGAGTGGTAGATTAATTTGTTGGAAAAATAAGCAGAGTAAAAGAAGAGGACAGGGTCCTCATCTGACATATTCATTCAAAGGAATGAATTGTTTTGCAGAGAGACATTAGATGATAAAATCTTTCTGTTTACTGGTTCTCTCCATAATGATAAGATTGGTAGATTGATTTGTTGGAAAAATTAGCAGAGTAAAAGAAGAGGTGGGGACCTGAACATGTTTGACCTGCCGACTGGGCAGCAACATCATCCACCAGGCTATGATGATAACCTGATATCTAGAAACCAATACCCAAGGCTTCTATTCTCTTGCTCATTCATGAGTCCCCAGTAGGATAGGTGATTCTTTTTTTCTCTGCCTACCAGTATTGTTTTAATACATTGATCGATTCATCTTATATCTCTTGTCTCTCTGCAGTGATTCAATCCTCTGAATATAAAACACAAGCCAGAGCATTCTTGACTAAAATATATGACTACTCATTTTACTTGTTGAAAGAATATTTTGAGGACTTAAGTATGATACATGTGACCTGACTGGGAAATTTACTATATAAAGTTGAAGTAGAAAGCATTATTTGCTGAGAAATTGTATAAATATTTTGTTATTGATTGTTAGTATACTGGAACAATCAGTGATGTCAAAAATAATACAGTAA